>CAUYRT010016558.1:0-19202 GCA_963574885.1 Lepilemur ruficaudatus | reverse complement strand
TCTCATATTACCCCGCGGTTTCTGCAAGCAAGCCGTTATCACAAAAGCATAACTGAGCGGTTAGCAGGCAAGCAAGCTTCACTAGAATGCAGAAGTCTGTTTTGCAATTGAGCCCTGTGTACAGTTTTGGTCCCTTACAATACCTGGTAGTGGCTTTATGGTTACATGTCAACTCATTTGCAATTTGTCCAGAACAATAACACCGAGTTCCTTTAATGCTGTTGTTGTATTGCATAGGTTCAGTGTTTTGGAAACTTCAGTGTGAATGATCAACAGGGTCTTGTAAAAAGTCCAGATTCTCAAGCCTCATTCTTATTATATTGAATAGAAATCTGAAGGTGGACCTTAGAATGTGTATTTTTAACATGTCCTTAGAGTGATTCCAATTCAGGTATTCCAGGAAATTTCCTTCTAGAAACATTTTAGGCTGTGGCTCTTAATTTAGAATTGCTCATAACAAAAACTTGAGAAGATTTTTCAAAATATAAATGCTGAGTACCACCTGCCTAATCCACCTTTCAGCTAACGTGTTTCATCCCAAGAACCCCAGGTGATGTTGAAGCACACTTCTAGTTAAGAACCATAGATTTGAGGCACTTACAGGTGACTGATTCAGCTGTACCGTGTAGGTGACCTCCTACTTAGACCTACCTGGCAACACAGACACTGTTTTCTTTCAATGGACACATTTGATGTTTAAAATGGTTCAAGTATAAACTACTCAGACCACAGCTATTTTGACCTATTTTAAACACAACTTTTAAAATACTGCCTTTCCTCTATCCTCTGATCAGAAGTGCATTTTTCTAATTTGTAAACTTCCCTACCACTGTAATTTAAATGGAAAATAACTGGAGATGGAAGTGACTTTTGATACACTCTTCATTTACTTCCTTTACATTGCAGTATATCAAAGTTCTAAGGAAGACCAAAAAATCTGGACTTTTCAAAACCAAAAGAAAATTGTATTCTTGCCTGTCCCACTTCCTGCCACTTTTTTAGACCTTCCTATTTCAAAAGATGAACAAGGTTTTCCTCATATAAGATACCAAGATCAGAGTAAGAAATCAAAATCCACAACACTTTTATATTGAATGATTTAGCTTTTTAGAAGTTTTCTTGGGGAATACCAGCAATGGATTTTAGAGAGTATACAAAATGCCCAGATTTCTTCAAATCTGTAAAGAACATTGCCATTTGTGTGCAAAAATGGATGTACCCTCTCAGGCTTTCTATTAGCACCCTGACTCACTGGCATTTGATGAATTATGTCCTCATCATTCATTTAGAATTCACCTGTGAGGAGGCCCAAGGTACAAAATTGAAAGTAACAATACATACAAGTATGTATGTGCTTATTTATAAATGTGTGTGTTTGTGCCATATGCATGTGTGGGTGTGTATATTTGTTCTTTTCCAGCATTATTCATCATGACCCAAAAGAAACAAATACATGAACAAACTAAAAATACTTTGACTATCCATGAAAAGAGAAATGATTTAAACATTTTAGTATATTCTTTCAAAAATATACAATTATTAAAAATATTGTGTGTATGGCAATTGACCTAGACATAGGTTCATTGTTTCAACCTGAAATATTTTAAGTGTAAAAAGCAAGCTACAGAGTGATGTATGTAGTAAAATTGCTAAACAAAATAACAATAAAATATATACCTGTTTATCAGCCTGCATATATTTATTCAAGTGTGAGCAGGGTATGCATATTTAAACAGTACTCCAAGGAGTGTGATTGAAAGGGAATAATACTGTTTTTATGCATTTCTATATGGCTTGAGTGTTTCACAAACACATATAATTTTGTAATTTGAAAGAAATGGACATGGAAAAAAATTAAAAATTGTAGATCAAGAAAGCAAAATGGCAAATGAAGATGAATAACATTTCTCAAACAAGTAAAAATGGCTAAAAAGAATAAAACATTCAGCGTCACTAATAATTAAAACTGCGTATTCAAACAACAAAATTCTATTTTTTTTACCTCTTAAACTGGAAGGCGTTAAAAGAAAGAATTCTCAATGCTGATTAAGGCACTTTGAGATTAGCATTTTTACACAATGCTGGTATGTCATTTGGAACAGTCTTTCTGGAAATCACCTTGAAAATATGTATCAAGAGCATAAATATGTTAATACCTTTGACCCAGTGGTCCCTTTTTCAGGAACTTGTATTAAACAAAAAAGGAGAAATGAGGGCAAGTGTGTGTGTATATAAAGAACTTTGCTACAGTTCCCATAAGTAGCACAGATGATCACACAGTCCATGCTATGAACAAAATCCATAACCGTTTTTCTACAATATTTCTTTTCCTCTTCTCATATTCTTCACAACCAGCAGCTTCTAAAACTCTTTCCCTTGCCTTATCCACACAATCTCTGGAGAGCTTTGATGGACCTCTCTCCTCCCATTCTTCCCCAGGAGAGGGACTTTGGCATCTCTAGCCCAGAGTCACCTGGACTACCGGATTCTACTTGTCTCGTCACATTTCTGCAGAGATTTAAGCCAAGCAGGACAAGTCTTTATAAAAACACCAGCCCCACCCCAAAGGAAATAATATGCTTTGTAAACAGGTAAAAAGGAGAGAAGAACTTCATGGATAATGGTTTCAAATTTTTCTAATTATTTATATTTTACCAATTTTCTAAAATGAGTATGTGTTGACTTAATTTATAATCTAAATTTAAAAATTGGCTTAATTGATAAATATTTGCAATACTCTTTAGAGGCCTGCAGCTTTCTTTAATTTGTGAAAAGTACTTCTTGTAAGATTAGTTATTTGTAATTTGTAAAAACAATCAATGACTTAGTCCTTTCAGATATTCTCACATACTTGGAGTAAGGCCTCAGAAAGACCTGATAAGACAAAAATACTAAAACTTAAACACATGGCCAGGTAGTTCTCCAGACTGCTCAAAGACAGTGACTCCTCATCATTTTTGGATCTAATATCCCTGAAGAATCTAACAGTATGACCCTCCCAAGAAATAAATATTTGCTGGCTGTAGTAGTTTCCCAGGGCTGCTGTAACAAGGTGTCACAAAGGGAGTGACTGAAAACAGCAGAAATATATTGTCTTACAGTTCTGGCTGCTTGAAGTTCAAAAGCAAGGTGTCAATGGGTCAATGCTGCCTCTGAAACCCATATAAGAATCCTTCTTCTTCCTGCTTCTGGTGGTTTATTGGCAATCTTTGATGATCCTTGTTGTGTATATCATTATTCCAATCCTTCATCTTCAAGTGGCATTCTTCCTGTGTCTACACATTATCTTTCTTCTGTGTGTGTCTGTTTCTGGGTCCAAATCTCCCTTTGTATGAGGACACCAGTCATACTGGATTAGGACCCACTCTAATATCCTTATTTTAAATTGATTAGCTCCATAAAGAATCTATTTCCAAATCATCTCACATTTTGAGGTATTAGAAGTCAGTCTTTTTCAAGGAGGGTAGGACATAGGATACGATTCAACCGACAATACCCTCCCAAGACATTTATAATCCAGTATCAAGACACAGAAACACTTAACATCTTGTCAGAGCACCTCAGCTTTAAGAACCTGGTTCTGAAGATTGCTGTAACTCTATTGTCCCTGAGCACCCCTCACTAAATCAGATAATGACATTTTCAAACATAAATCAGATCAACTCAAAAGGCAGGAAAACCTTTCCACTAAGAAAATTAGGACACTATAAGGAATATGCTTTTCTTAACAATCTGCCTTCACCTCAATGTCAGAAGTATAGCAATTGGGACATTTGAAATACTTTGCTGATAAATACTGTCTTCCTTCCTAATGTAAATCTGAGTCACTGTATCTCTCAACATGCCCCCAATTACAAATGGACACAATACAAGATGGAAGCAGCAAGTTATTTATGAAGGAAAACCCATCGGACTAACAGCAGACCTCTCAAAAGGGACCATTCAAGCCAGAAGGTATTGGGGTCCCATTTTTCTTCTTCATTAACAGAATAACTGGAAGCCAAGAATTTTATATCCTGCAAAACTAAGTTGCATAAATGAAGGAGAAATAAAATCTTTCCCAGACAAACACTAAGGGGATTTGTCAACACTAGACCTGCCCTATAGGAAATGCTTAAAAGTTCAGTATACATGGAAGCAATCAATACCTACCAGTGTTAAAATACCCGAAAGGTAAAGCTCACAACTCTTATAAAATAGTAACATGAGAAAGAAAACAAAGTGACTAGGTATCATTCAACATGATGAATAGAACATGTATCTCACATATCAATACTAGCATTGAATATAAACTCTCTTAATGCTTTGTTAAAAGATCTAGACTGGCTGAATGAATGAATAAACATACCCTAAAAATATGCTTTCTCCAAGAAACCCGTCTAACTCATAAAGACTCTCATAGTCTCAAGGTAAAAGGTTGGAAAAAATATTACACATGAATGGAAACCAAAAGCAAGCAGGAATAGCTATTCTCATATCAAACAAAACAGGCTTTAAATCAACGATGTTAAAAAAAGAGAGAGAGAAAAACAGTCATTATATAATGATAAAGGGAACAGTTCAGCAAGAAGATATTACAATCCTAAATATATATGCACTTAACACAGAAGCTCCCAGATTAATAAAACAAATGCTACTACGCCTAATTAAAGAAATAAAGAGCAACATTATAATTTCTGGGGACTTCAATACTTTACTGACAGAACTGGAGAAATCATTGAGGCAAAAGATCAACAAAAAAACACCGGACTTAACCTGGGCTATAGAAAAAGTGAATCTAACAGACATGTACAGAAAATTCTATCCCAAAACTGCAGAAGATACACTCCTCTCCTAGCACACTGGGCATTTTCCAAGATAGGTCATAAGTTAGTCCACAAAATAAATCTCAGCAAATTCAGAAAAATTGTAATCATTCTATGTATCTTCTCAGATCATAGTAAAATAAAACTAGACATCAGCTACAAGAGGAACTCTTCAATCTACCCAACATCATGGAAATCAAATAATTTTTTGCTGAACGATTCTTGGATCAATGATGACATTAAGATAGAATTCAAAATATTTTTTAAACTGAACTATAAACATGACACTCTAGAAAGCAGTGTTAGAGAAAAGTTCACAGCCTTCAATGCATGGAGATAACTCTGGAGAAAACTCTGAATCACAATTTCAATTCTTGTTTCCTTATCAAAAAATTCTTTTCAAAATTTCATACCTATGTTTATCTTCACTGAAGATTGAATTCTTTCTAGTGAGGCGTTCTAAATATAAATATATTAAGTATAAACATAAAGATAGTTTTTTTATTCATATTTTACCTCTTCCTTCCACTTATTCAGAAATGAAAATTACAGATTAAGAAATAGCTAGCTCTCAGAGTTTGCTATGTTACAAGAATCATTTTAAACACTTTACATATACTACCATTTTAACCCTCCCCAGGACAGTATACCTTATGAGTTAGGTACTATTATCATCATCATCTTCATTTTATAAATGGAAAGGTTAAATATATGGCATTATTCTAAGTCAAACAAGTAATAAATGGCAGAGCCAAAAATTGAACATACATAGCCTGATTATGTTTTGCAACACGATGCATGCTGCCTTTAATAATACGTGCTTCTCAAAGGATAGAAATACAGGTAAAATTTGTTTTTCAATTTTTAGCTTAGTTCCCTGTAAGCTATTTATTTCATTTTTTTTAAATATCAGTGATGAAGGCACTACATTTTTAATATAATTTTATTTTTTTCAGAACTTAATCAGTGCATAATATTTCATAGTTGATTGATAAGTACTCTGATTTATATTATTATTTTTGTTGACTTACATTTTTACTTTATTTTTCTTCATTATATATAGATAAATTCTGAGATAAAGTTCAGTTCAAGCATTCTGTAGTTTGTTAACTATTGAATTCCTAATGCCTGGTGCACGCCTGGTACATTTTTGTATGCTCGATACATACATGAATATATATATTAATTAATTAATTAATTAATATCAGGCATTCAATTATATGCTAAGTTTAAAAAGATAAATGTGATGGTGTTCTAACTCAAAGAACATGGGAAGTAGAATAAAAAACAATAATGCCAGTGCAGTGTAATAAATGCTAAAATGGCTAAACTTAAAATATCAGGGAAAACAAAAGGCTGAATGCCAATTTGCACTTCATTTAAAGAAGCAGAGATTTTTTAAAAATGGAATTATGAGGATTAGTTTTTATTTGTGCACATACATTCCTTTTTCTTACCTGTTCCAAGATGATCCTGCTAATGGTACTGCTATAATGTCTGAGAATAACTAAAGAGAGATGGATTTGCACTGAGATGGTTTACAAATTGAAACATAAGTGGTCAGTGTTTTGTCTGTTTAGTATCTATAGCCACAGTCTTGTATTCTTTGATCTTCTAAGCAATGACTAATTATCCTTTAATAGCCAAAGAAAAGCTCTATTCCAAGGGGAATGTTCTACATCTATTTGAGCTTGGTTCACACTTAAGCTTTGTTATCTCTCCCTGCCATCAGTACTTGGCTGGCTAACTTAATTTGGGTATTTTCTCCAGCCTATCCTGGGTTCAATTAAAGGCACAGGCTTGCTCCTCTCTCAGCCAAGATACATTTTGTTTGTGTATTTGTTAATCTATTTCTAATGGACGTGCCTTTACCAATTACCTACAATATTTTGTGGGAAACAAAGAAGAAACAAAATCTTGGTCCCTCTCCTCAGGTAATTGAAATCTCACTAAAAAGACAAAATTCCTATTCAGGAAACAACTGTAGAACAATAAAAGATAGTAAATATTTAAGAGGTAAATGTATGGAACATTTAAGGAGTGTCATAAGGAAACTTTTTACCATACAATAATCAAACTGATAAAAACTAAAGACAAAGAAAGAAACCTTGTAAACAACCCAAGAAAAAAGATACTACCTATAGGGGAGCAATGATTTGAATGCCACAGCTTTCTCATTAGAAATCACGAGTCAGAAAGAAATGGCATGACATTTCTAAAATACTGAAATGAAATTAAAAAAAACCTGTCAACCTAGAATTCACTATTCTGTAAAATATCCTTCAGAAATAAAGGTGAAATACAGATACCCTCAGTGAAGAAAACAAGGAGAATCCATTGCCAACAGATTTGCTCTAAAAGGATTGCTAAAGGAAGTTTTCAAAGAGAAGGGTAGTAGTTCCAGAATAAAACTTGAAATTTCAGAAATGAAGGAAAAACAAAAGAAATGGCAAATATCTACAGAAATCTAATAGAATATTATTTTTTCTTGAGTTCCTTAAGATACACTTGATAGTTGACAGCAAAAGTTAAAACATTTTCTTATGGGGTTTTTAATGTACATAGATGTAATATGTAAGACAACTGTAACATAAAGGGGAGAGGGTAAACGGAACCATATTGTATGTGATAAGGTTTTCACATTCCTACTTAAAATGGCAAAATATAGATTTGAGTAGAACGTGAAAAGAACCACCGAAATTACTATTCAAAAGATGCAGTAAAAGATGCCTTAGAAAATTAAAATGAAAGACAAAAATAGTTCAGGTAACACAAAAAGGCATGATAAAGAAAAACATAGATTACAAACAGAAAACAAATAATAAAATGGTAGATAGACCTAAATCTAAGCATACCCCAAAATTACATTAAATGTGAATGGTCTAAACACACCAACTAAAAGATAGTATCAGAATGGATTAAATGGCTCTGTTACAAGTTGTATACAGGAAATTCCAAATATAACTAAAAAATTAGGACAAAGAGAAAATAGAAAAGAATATGTCATGCAAACCCAAATGAAAGTTTGAATGGCTATATTAATATCAAAGTAGAATCCAGAGGAAGGAATATTACTAGTGTTGGAGGGATCATTGCATAATGATAAGCAAGTCAGTTCACAAAAAGTCATAACAATTAATAAACAATGCATGTGTATGTACCTAGCAGCAGAGGTTCAAAAAACATGAAGCAAATTTGACAAAACCACTCTGCAAAACAGTTTGCTGATTTCTTGTCAAGTTAAATGATAACTGATCTAGCAATCCCACTCCTGACTATTTACACTGGAGAAATAAAACTTATGTTCACATGAAAATGTGTATAGAAATGCTTATATCAATTCCATTCATGGTCACCAAAAGTTGGCAACAAGCCAAATGTTTCTCCATCAAGTAAATGGATTAAAAAAAGTGGTATATCCATAAAGTAAAATACCACTCAATAATAAAAGGGAATGAACTGCTAATACTCACAGCAACTTGGAAGGATTTTTAATGCATTATGCTTAAATGGTTTCATACTTTAAGATTTCTCCTTTATGCCATAAAAGCAGGATAAAAACATAGTAGTGAAGAACTTGCTATTGATTCACGAGAGTTGGCAATCAGGGAAGGGCATTACTACAAAGTGATAATATAAGCAAAGTATAGAGAAGTTACAAAACTGTTTTGAATACTAATTGTGATGGTGGTTACATGAATCCATACATTTACTAAAATCCATAGTACTTTAAACCAAAAACTTACTTTATTTCACAGTATGATGAGCTAAAAATCAAATAAAACGCTAAGCACAGCATTAATATTTTTCCAAACTATTCTCAGGCCCATGAGTTGTCTCACCCATACACATATATAATATTTCCATTATTTCCAATATGTGTTATCTCCACTTCTTATCTACTGATGTTGGTACAAGGTATTTTCTCTGCCTAGATTCTTTTATTCTCTACCAACCATTTTTCTCCACCTGAAAAATGCTGAAATCAGATAGCAGTAATCTCTTTTGGGAAAGGGAACACTTCTATAAGGGAACTCTTGAGGCTCCAGGAATGCTGATAATGTTTAATATCTTGATCATGGAGGTATTTACACAGGTGGGTACATTTTCTATAAATTCATCAAGCAATCTCTTCTCTCTGCTGCATGCAAAAGAATAAGCTTTAAAAATGAAATTTAAAAAATAGCTCTTATGCAGAATTCAAAAGCCACCTAAAATGTTAAATCCCCTAAAGTGTTCCTCAAATCCCATAAGTTATAACCCTTGCTTTAGCGTACTCATTGCAACGTAACTGTGCCTCAATTATAAACTTTTTCATTTTCTGGCATAATTATGTGTGTGTGTGTGTGTGCCTCCTTCACTAACCTGAATCAAAATAGCATTTAATTTTTCATTTCCTGGTGCTGTGCGAGTATATGGCAGGCACCAATAAATATGCATTGAATGAACATTGAAAAAGAAAGTATAAAAGTATGTGTTTAGCACTGGTCTACATAGGCCTTGGTTTATTTCTCCTGGCATTTTATCCCTGGCGATTTTTTCCTAGTCTGAAAATATTAGATGATGCATTTTCTAAACATCTCTTTTTTTTCCCCTTTGATTCTCTATTGGACTACCAACAACATTGATCGTTTTATTAACTTCATGTAACTAGTCCTAGCCACATTAGATATGCAGAGATGCATCCTAGCAGAGGTAACCTCTAAGATTCTTGAGATGAGAGCACTGGTAGAGAGAAACATAATGTTTCAGTGTATCACAATTTTATAGCCCAGGCCACTAGAATATCCTTAAGCAGTTTGATCTTCTATGTCTTGTTGTAATGCACTTTCTTTAGGTGTCCACTCTGAGCAAAAGAATTTGTTATATCTAATCTCTAAGTCACTGTGTATGCTTAAAAAGCCTAACCTCATTATTTGGTGGGATTACTGTAGTTGATGCTACAACAATATTTTATTAAAGCATCCTGGTATGGATTTAATTTACCAACACCCTCTCCCCACCCCATTAGTCATAATTAATATCTATAATGGCTACAGTATTCATTTAGTGATTTTAGGAACAATGACCATATTTGTCATATTAATTTTAGTTGATATAAGCAATGTACATTTTTTTCAGTTTTCTGATCACTGAAAATCACTGTTTAGGAATGACCTCAATTACAGAGGAGAAGAAATGTGCTTGAAGGAAGCTATGTGTAAGTCTGACCCCAAGAGAGGAAGAGCAGATTTGATTCATATTAGCTATACTTATTTCCATCAAAACTAATACTCCTTAACTTTTGACTTTTATTCTTCCACAAATTAATGTCATAGAGTAAACATTTTCATGTGAAAATTGACTCCGATTCTAACTGAACCAACAGGTTAAAAAGTGTCAAACTTCCAAAGAATATGAGCTGAGACACTTCAACACGTTTGTAAAGTCACAAACTAAATTTACAATGGCAGCTGGACTTCTTTTTATTTCGATAGATTTAGGGGGTGTAAGTGTTTTTCGTTATGTTGGATGAATTGTATAATGCTCAAGTCAGGGTTTTTAGCGTACCTGTCACTAGAACAGTGTACACTGTACCCAACAGGCATTTTTTTATCCCTCACGCCCCTCCCAAACTCCCCCTTCTTAGTTTCCAATGTCCGCTACACCACTTTATGACCATCTATATCCATCATTTTGTTCTCAAGCCCACAAGTTTCATAAAATTCTAAGCACAGAACTCTACACAGAGAGCAAGGACATGCTTCAAGTCCGAGTCACCTGCATTTCTGTGTTTAAAAAGAAGGAAATAAAAGCTTGCTACTAAGCTGGTTAACATGTATGGTGGGTTGTTTTTAATGAATGCTTAAAAGGAATAATAATAATTAGAATAATAATGCTAAGCTTTTAGAAAATGCTTTTTATCTTCAAAGCATTTCACAAGAGTAAGTAGTTAATCTCCGCACTCTAAAAGCAACTTGCCAAAATATTTTGTTTTACAACAGATTCATTTCAGATGGGTTTCACTCATCTTTGCATTTCTTGGGCATAATTCTGTATTTTTTTTTTTAATGGGCTGTAGAAAATAAAATCGACCAAAGCCTTTCTTTATAATGCAAATAAGCTTCTCTCTATTCTTTTTAGAGGAAAGAAATGTTCAGTGGAAACTGACTATAAGCCCAATTCTGTTGAATCTGTGTAATAAGGGTCATTTTGTGTAGGGCTAAGTAAGGCTCAGCTTTTCTGTGTCTCTGCTCGGGTCCAAACAAATGGAAACAGGCTAAAACGGCAATGGGCTAAGTAAATATATTTTTAGATGTTGCCATGCAGGGATTAAATTCACTTAAAATTAAAATCTTTACTAAAAGCTACTAATTTAGCAGAAACCGAGCTGCACCTTATTATTTTGATGGAGTTGAATCCCTCTTTCCAGTTGCTTCTGGGAAAGCATTTTTAGATAAACTCAGAGCTGAGTTTAGGAGAACACACAAATGTAAATGGAAGAATCAGAGCAGGAGTTGCCTGTAGCAAACTCGGGGGAAGTAGGTAAAGTGTCCTGCACCTCTGCTCTCTGTCTCATTACCCTGCATCTAATGAGATTCAGAGTTAACACCTGCCCTCCAAACTGCACAGCCAGCCCAGTACTCCGGCCCAGTGCTCCTTTTCTTTTGTTCTTTTCTTCCTTTTTATTTTTCAAATGACATCAGCAGTGCATGTTAATTGTTGAGAAAAATTCAATTTAGAGAGGTAAATAGGAAAGAAAGGAAAACAAATGCCTCCCTGATCTCTACCAGAGATAACACTACTAAACCCTTCCAGACCTTTCCAATAAATACATACCTTATTTAACAAAAACAGGTACTTATTTGTGTAATTTCACCTGTTTTTTGTAAAAAAAGAAAAACCTAGTATGTATCCTAAAAGCTTTTCATGGAAATATAAATATATACAGCACCGTTTTAATTGCTAAATGGTATTTTATTTCTTAACATCATTTACCAAATGTAATGATCTCCAATTTTCCAGATCGTAAAAATCACCTAGAGAATTTGTTAAAAATATACAGTCGTGAGCCCTATCCTGGATTTACTGTATCAGGATCTCCTGGAAAATGTCTTAAGAATCTCTGTTTTTAACAAGCTCCCCAGGTTATTTAGAAAACACTGATTTAAAACTCATGTTGTACATTTTGCTTAATTCCAACTTGGTTTTGCTATTATAAATAACCCAAATTCATCATATCTGCTCTTTATGTATCTGGCCTGATTATTTTCTTAATTTAAATTCAAAGAGGTGAAATCACTTGCTCAGTTTGCACATCTTAAATCTTTTAGCATATTTGCCAAACTATTCTCAATCAAGGCTGTAATGATTTATATCTTTACGACTACACATGATACAACACTGGTTGTCAGATATATGCTCCTCATTGGTGTCGGTGACACTGTGCTTCCAGAACAGGTGCAGAGCAGAATCTTTCATCTCCAAATCAGTTATAAGTTTTAACCACCGTAACTAGCAATACAAGCTTGGGGATGAATTCTGTCGCAATTCCAACATATTTTGTGGAAAGTATTAAGTACGTAAGTTAGAAAAGAATTCCTTATTCACCCTCTGGCTTTCCAAATGCTACATAGTATTTTAAACATTCACTATGGAATTTAGAAAGGAGAAATTTTACAACTCTTCTAATCCAGAATGCTTTAAATTTGGTTATTTATTAGACCATATAAGGTAAATGTTTAAAAACAATATTCCAAGCTGACCTAAAGGAGGTTTTCTAGAAATCTGCATTTTCTAAACCTCCTTAAGTGTTCTTCATAAACAGACAGGCTGGAAAACCTCTGGCTGGCCCACATCCCCTATTTTATCAATGAGAAAAGCACCTCAGGGACAGTGCCTCACTTGGCTGACAAACGATGAATTGTTTGGCTGTTTGGTGAGTGACAAAGCTGTGATTAGAAGTCATGTCCGTGTCCGTGGACATAGTGTGCTTTCTGGTACTTCACTTTACCTATGTTTAGGTCTATGAATTTACCCAAAAAATGCATTTTATTAACATTGCAAATAAAAGCTACTATTTTACAAATTCAATTATACTTAGACACATAAAATTTGATAAAGTAGCTAATTCTACTTTAATAACCAATAAAATAGCACTTAACCTAATGCTTTTACATTTTATAATAATGTATAGCTTCCCTATTAATGGGAAATAAAGACAAATATTTCAGAACTTTATCCAGTTATAAAATGTTGCACATAACTGCCCACTTTGTCTCAAAAGAACTCCTATTTAAAATTTGTCTTTTCAATTCTTCTGAATATATCAGCGAGAAAGCCTCATTTCTGTGCTAATGGTCTTTAAAGATTTCTTTCATAGCTGGTCAACTCTTGCTCTAGCTGGAGCCCGTCTTGAGCCTTGAGAAAGCCTAAAGTTGTTGAGGGTTTCTCTATTCTGAATTACCAAGTACCTTCATTGTAAGAGCATCATCACTGTTTTCATTACTCTGCCTTATCTTCCGTACATTAAAATGTATATGATTCTAGACTGAGTTATATTACTGAGTCAGGTAAGTTCCTAAACAAATATATATAATTATTATTCCAAGAAAAGCTCTAAAGTTATGTTTAGTCTGCATAAGCAATTTGACCTGTTCACTTGGGATTACTCAGGTGAAACCCTCTTTTCTATGATATACATCTCATTAATGTTGCAGCATTTTAGGGGCATTTCAATTTTGAGCCAATATTTCCATTACTTTTATCTTTCTCAAAAGATTACTATTCTGAATTGGAATTTCTCATGGTTGACATCACCCTGACAGACTACCGGCTCCTTCTGAGTGATATGAATTGTAATAAACAGTATTTTTTTTATTTCTACCTACATAGAATGCTTCCCTAAAGATTTATTTCAGAAAAAAAAGTTAGTTACATAAATTTTTCAAAATTTAACTTATTGAAGATGCAGATTTCTTTTCCTTTGTTGAGGTTTGAAGTTTTAAAAATATTTCATTAAAATTGTGTGTATGTGTGTATGTATGTGTCTGTACAGGCAGATAGCATTAAGGAAAAAAACAGAATTTCTTGAAGAAGGAGGTCTTTTATAAATACATGCTGCATAATCCCCTCATTCCTACATGTAGTATGTACCTCAGATAAATACATATATGTATATGTGTTTGTAGGTGAGTGAGAGCTAGAGAGAGAGAGGGAGAGAGAGGGAGAGAGAGAGAGAGAGATTGAGAGAGAAAGAGAGAGAAACATTTTATTAAACTAGCTCTTAAAATTGAAATAAAATTTTGAACACCTAATGGACTGAGGCATACCTGGTTAGATGTTGTTCAAGCATCTTAAATTTAGTAAGTTAAAAATTGAATCCTCCCTTTATGCCATTGTGACCAAATTTACTTTTCATATTCTAAAGTTTCTGTAAAAAGCATCACTGTTGTTCAAGACTGGAGCGTCATCAAGTTCTGAAGATTTTAACTCCTAAATAGCCTTCATTCCTAAGTTTTCAATTAACTGTATTCCCTGGAATATAAATTTGGTAGACTGTTAACAGGTGTTATCTAAAGTTTAAAACAAGAAGAGGAGGAGGAAGAAGCGAAGGAAGGTACAGTAGGAGGGGTGTGGGGAGGGGGAAAAAGCTGTCTGTGGCAATTTGCAGAACAGTGTGTTAAGCGCATTAAACCTTTTCCTTTATTTCAAGTTTTAACAGAAACTCTAAAGAATTAGAATGAAGAATAGTTACAATTTTTAAATTCATATGATCAGAAAACCATTTTAATGAACTATTTTAGGAAGCCCTGTTTGGTCTATTCTTCTATTAACTCAATCGCGCCATCACCCAAATCCTCCTCACCCTTTACTTGGTTTGTGCTGAGACTACTGTATCCCTATACTGTTCACAGCCTTTATCTCCCAGGCCTGGCTCTCATTCCACTCTTCCTAATGTTGTCAGCTTGCACTTTCCACAATCTGAATCTCTACTTAAAAATTTCTCCATGGCATTAAAGACAAAGTTCAGATTCCTTAAGATGAAAAGCAAAGTCCTTTTAGTCTCCACATTTTTGCCTGTGCTCTGGATCCTTTTCCACTCCCCAACCCCTGCCGCACCATGGACCCCATCCCACAGCCTCACCTAATTGTTCTTAGTGCCAGAAATACCCTGTGTTCTTCTATTCTTTTGCATATTTCTATACACGACTCCATGGTTTCTCCATCCTCTGCCTGGCTGGTTAATCTCATCCTGCATGAACTGCCATTCAGAGTCCTTTCTTGGGGATATGCTCTCCGAATACTCCTCAGTCCTCCCAAGTCCAAGGTAGGTATTTCTTCTCCGTGTCACCATGATGTCCTTCCTGTGCTACCCCATAGCATTGAGCATTGACTGATTTTAATTTTACTTTTTTTTTTTCTCACCAAGGAGTTTGTCATTCACCTTTGTGTTTGCAAAGTATCTATCATCAGTACATGTTCAAAAATTATGAATTAGTCAATTAATTTATTTCAACAACATCTAAGACTATCAGCATCAGCATCCCAGTGGGTCCAATAAGATTCCAGTGTCAATAAGCAGTGTGGGGACAAGCAGCCCAGCCAAGTGAGGGAGGGCCCTGGGACAAACTGTTAGTGGTCGCAGCTCTGCCACTTATGAAGTATGTGAGTGTAGGCTTGTGACCTAACTTCTTTGCACCTTATCTTTTTACTTATTTGGGGTTTTTTTACAATTTGTAGATTATACGTAATATTAGTACTCACCTTTTAGGGTATAAATAAGCTCTAAATAAATTAATAGAATAATATCTGTAACATAGTATTTGTTAAATTTTTGGATACCTTGCCCCATTTTGTGCCAGATATTGTTAGAGAAAGAGTGGAGAAAAATCATGCTTTCTTCCCAAAAAAATACACACACACATATACATGTGCACATGCACACACACATGATGTTCCTTAAATAGTTCCCCAGAATTGTATCTTCATTTTTCTTATATGTACTTCCCCTTAGATACCTTTCAGGGGTCTCAGTTAATAGTTTTTCACATATATATTGGCTAAATATGTCTATTCCAAATCTCCAGGGTGGTTGGGAAAGGAGGCTGCATAGACTCTGCACATTATAAAATACGCCAGATCCTTCTTAGATGCACTAAAGTTTGAGAACGAGAATTCACATTGTTGTGAATCTGGTTTTAACCACCTTCTCTATATTTGGGATTCATTACCTCTGTCTTCTTGATCCACCTATGTCTCTACAGGCATCTATTCTAATCCCTTTTAGCACTAGCTAAGAGGCCAGGAAGATGTTTCTCCATTATCTCCCACCCAGCCCAGACCAACATCCTAGGCTCATTACCATGGCCAGGGCTTCTGTTTTCTGGAAACAGATATAAAATAAAAGTATCCCTATTTTTTTTTAATTTCAAAATATTTATTTTCCCTATCAAATCTTACAACAATAAGGAAGCTAGCATCTTTTTTCCTGAAAACATGTATTTATTATGAAAACAAGAATTTAAAAAACCCTCACTCTGTTATACTTTGTCATCTAGGTAAAGAGAACCCTATAGAAACAAACATCTAGTTTAATTAGAATTAAGGTTCGTGGTAGAGTACTGGCCAAGTTACTGGTCTGATTTTGCTCCAAAATGTTTAAGTTATGCATAACTTTGAAGATTTCTGCTACTGACTATTATTAATGGAAAGGTCATAGTTCTAGTGTTGCTATATGTTATTATTTTTCCATATCTTCCTTGAAATTCAACAATTACTATGCCCAGTCAGAAGTTCTCTTCTGCTTTCTAGACTGGGTTTGGCCTGGTGCATCGTTAATGTTTCTGTCATGTGATGTCTTTTTACTCTAAGAACAACTGAGCTTTCATCTTGCAGCAAGTGATCCACAAGGAGCCTACACAAGGCTCAACAAGCTTTCCTGTCGATTTCAAGTAGGTATTTAAGGAGATTTTCCAGTTACATATTGGCTGTTAAATCAGTCAGGTGATCAGTTACTTCAATCAAAAGCAAAGAGAGATCAAATTCAAATATGGGTGACTTATTTTGGCAGAGAGGATTGGTTGTGCCCCAACATCCATTCTTTCCTTCTATAGGTTGATGCAAAAGTAATTGCGGTTTTGGCATTGTTGAAATTTGCTGTTTCATATTGGAATACATTCTTAAATAAATGTGGTTATGTCCTACATCATTCTAATATGAACTTCTCAATTTATGTTTTTTTGCTAATGACTTATTACTTGCTGTTTATTTTATACTTATGCTAGACCATGGAAATGATGTTAGACAAAAAGCAAATTTGAGCTATTTTCTTATTCAAGTTCAAAATGGGTCGTAAAGCAATGGAGACAACTTGCCCCACCAACAACCCATTTGGCCCAGGAAATGCTAATGAACATACGGTGCAGTGGTGGTTCAAGAAGTTCTGCAAAGGAGAGGAGATCCTTGAAGATGAGGAGTGCAATGGCCAGCCATAGGAAGTTGATAATGACCAGTTGAAAGCCATCATCAAAGCTGATCCTCTTACAACTGCACAAGAAGTTGCCAAAGAACTCAATGTAGACCATTCCCTGGTTGTTTGGCATTTGAGGCAAATTGGAAAGACAAAAAAACTCAATAAGTGGGTGCCTCATGAGTGGACCAAAAATAAAAAAAATCATCTTCTCTTATCATACACAACCACAATGAACCATTTCTCGATCAGATTATGATGTGTGATAAAGAATGGATTTTATAGGGCAAGCAGTGACAACCAGCTCAGTGGTTGGACCAACAAGAAGCTCCAAAGCACTTTCCACAGCCAAACCTGCACCAAAAAAGGTCATGGACACTGCTTGGTGGTCTGCTGCTGGTCTGATCCACTACAGCTTTCTGAATCCCGGCAAAATCATTCCATCTGAGAAGTATGCTCAGCAAATCAATGAGACGCACTGAAAACTGCAATGCCTGCAGCCAGGATTGGCCAAGAGAAAGGGCCCAAATCTCCTCCACAACAATGCCCAACTGCACATTACACAACCAACGCTTCAAAAGTTGAATGAATTGGGCTGCGAAGTCTTGCCTCATCCTACATATTCACCCAACTTTTCACCAACCAACTTCTTCAAGCATCTGGACAGCTTTTGGCAAGGAAAACGTTCCACAGCCAACAGGATGCAGAAAAGGCTTTCCAAGAGTTTGTTGAATCCCAAAATAAGGATTTTTACACTACAGGAATAAACAAACTTATTTCTTATTGGCAAAAATGTGTTGATCGTAATGGTTCCTATTTTGATTAATGAAGGTGTGTTTGAGCCTACTTATAATAATTTGAAATTCACAGTCCAAAACAACAATTATTTTTGCACCAACCTAATATATGTTAGTATAAGATTTGACTTTTGGCTACGTACATAGCTGCTAAGAAACTAGACCATGTCCTTGCTGCTTTTGCAGTTAAATGTAGTCAGCTGATTAAGGTCTGGCCTAAGGGCAGTAAATGAAAGTGCCATGTATAGAGAAAATTGATTTGTTTCTGATTCTTTATCCCATCATTTCCTGCTGCCTATAAATCAGATAAAATGTTGAGAGCTCTGGCAGCCCTGTGGTGCTATGAGGTAAAAACAGAAATGGAAGCCACACCTGGTAAATCAACAAGAATGTAGAATCCTGGGCCTCTGATTTTGTTGATACCACAACAGTGCTGGAGTTCATCAAAATAAAAGTAAATTTCTATTTTGTTTGGATAATGGTCTTTGCAGAATTCCTATAACCAGATTTAATCCTAAATAATACACTTATCAATTCAGGGAATATTTTAGGAAAAAAATATTCAAGATCATTCACTACGTGTTTTACCTGTAGAATATGCTTTTTATTCTTTCTCTTTGAGTAGCAAATGCACCCCCCCTCCCCAAAATGCTTAGCAAATTTTAATACTGAAATAAAACATCCTTTCTATGGTAATGTGATCAGTTGAATGATTCTTCAATATTGTGTTTCATACTTTTTCTCTAGAATGTGTCTCATAGTCCAGAGTCCTAAAAGCTTCAAGATGAAAATATCTTTAATTTTCTATAGAATGAACAATTTGGTTTAGATGACCCTAAATAATTTAAGCAGCAAACACCAGATAAAAAATTCAGATCACTTGACTTCAAGTTGTTGTTACTTTCCCTCTTATCATTGTGTAAAATACTAGAGTAGGAAGTGAGCGTAGAAACATCTGGGCAACTTGGAAATAGCTTTTCATCACGTTTGTGAAGTTTTAGTGATCACTACTCTGACTCATTTTCCTGGATGCTTAGTTTCTTCATATCCATTACAGCATTTATCCTGGGCCTCATAGTTTTGATATTAATAACAAATGGAAATTTACTTGAAAATTCCATAATGCTAAGACTTCTGAATCCCAGACAT
>CAUYRT010016557.1:0-28566 GCA_963574885.1 Lepilemur ruficaudatus | reverse complement strand
TTTCGTTTGCTTATTTTACGTTAATACCTGTTCATTTCTTTCTTTGGGGTTCCTGCTCAGGAGGCCTCCCCAGTTCAGAGTTACACAAATCCTCTTTCTTTTAACAGCACTGTAGATTTCTGCCATGCTAGGCTCTTTTATACATATTTTTTTCAGGATGGTGAGGACTGAGAGCCCTAACTTTATTTTTATTTTTCAGTCATAAGTCCAGCAGACCCTAAACATTCACTGAACAGTCCAGTCTGTTCCCCCATTCAAAATTCATTATTGATTATATACCAAATACCCATCTATTCATCCCAGACATTTCAATCCAAGCATATTGACCAAGAAAACATCATCGTCCGCGATCCTTTGCTAGAGAAGGAAAGCAAGCCCAGTACCCCGACGGGGAAGGGAGAGACCGAGACAAGAAAGGGGAGGGGCAAGGCGGGAACAGACTCGGGACAAACTCAGAGGACGACGCCGCAGCTCGCTCACCGGGACGCCTGCGGTCAGCATGGATCCGCTGTCGGATCAAGGCAGGTCAAGCTGCACGAGCCTCGGCACATGTTCCCAAGGTGAGAACTAGGAGAATTTTAACCAGCAACACGGTGACTAAGCTAAGTGGGGAGGGTGGGGCAGCTCCCGCCTGCTTTGCTGGTGCCGTGCTAGGGACGCAACAGGTGCTGACGAGGGAACCCCGAGAGTCACTTGTGCAGAGGCGGCTACAGGAGGAACTGGGAATCCCCCGGGTGTCAGAGGAACAGCAGCAAAAGCCACAAGCCACAGCTCCATACTGACCACACAAAATGTGGTCGGGATGCAAAGCTGTCGAGAAATCCAGAAAAATAAGAAAATGGGGCTAGTGTGAGCAGGGCCTGGTGTGAGCAGGGGCTGCTGTGAGCAGGGGCTAGTGTGAGCAGGGGCGGTGTGAGCAGGGCTGGTGTGAGCAGGGGCTAGTGTGAGCAGGGGCGGTGTGAGCAGGGCTGGTGTGAGCAGGGGTGGTGTGAGCAGGGGCTGGTGTGAGCAGGGGTGGTGTGAGCAGGGCCTGGTGTGAGCAGGGGTGGTGTGAGCAGGGCCTGGTGTGAGCAGGGGCTGCTGTGAGCAGGGGTGGTGTGAGCAGGGGTGGTGTGAGCAGGGCTAGTGTGAGTCAGCCCTCGACACCCGCCCCTGCAGAGCTCTGGCCTCAGGAGAGCGGGGTGAACAGGCCGGGCCGGGGCAGCGGGGAGTTAAGGTCGTCATTTTGAGCCACAGGTCGGGGCTTCAGCCCCGGCGCTGGGCAAGAGCCGCGACTGCCCGGGAAGAGCCTGAGTTAGATAAACGAGCAGCCCGTGATTCCTTCGGCTTAATTTAAGCCCTGCTGCAGAGGAAGTGAGGGAAGCTGTTGTTCTGGGTCCCAGGAGGACATGAACGTTGAATATCCGCATTCAGACGTGGGCTCTGAGTGGGAGTGGAGAAAAGAGACGCTGCTTAATCAGAGCCACGACAAAGGAGTTGCCGCGCCGCCCTCCGTCCCAACTCAGGGGCAGCGGGGGTGGGGATCCTCCAGGCTCGCGTCTCCCTGGGATGACGGGCAGGACGGGGTCCAGCAGCCAGGCCCCCCCCCTCAGGGGTCCAGAAGACCACCCAGGCCAGGGCCACCCTCAGTGGCTGCAGAGACAAGGGCCCGTCCCACAGCCCGAGGGTCACTGCCCTGGACAGTCGGCCTCTGGGAGGGTCCGTGGCACGGCCACAAGGCCGCCTGGCACTGGGGGTCGGTGTGTGCTCCCGTCTGTCCCTGACCAGGGCCCAGCTGTCAGGAAGCAGAGGGAGAGCGAGGTCCAGACGCCCCTGGTCCGGGTTTGCACACGGCCGGCCGGCAGCACCCGAGTCTTGGGGTGAGTCCAGGTAGCGGGACGGGAGCGGGAGGGTTCCCCATGCGAATTTAAATCACTTCGAGCCTTCAACCGTGGAAGGAAGGACTCCGACACCTGCTGCCACCTGGGTGGACACTAACGACACCACGCGGAGTGAAAGAAGCTGGACCCAAAGTCACAGGTCACGTGATCTCATTTACGTAAAAAATCCGAAAGAGGCGTGTTCACGGGGCCAGAAAGAGATTAGTGGGGGCGGGGAGGGGCAGTGGGTGGGACGGGGCTTCCCTTGGGGGTGACGAAGTGTCGTGACACCGGGCAGCGGCGGTGGCCACACAACACCGAGAGCAAACCAAACTCCACTGACTGTTCTTCGCTCTGAACGCTGGACCTTAGGATATGTGAATTTCATCTCAATGAAAGTGAACAGCGCCATAGTCAGAGGTGACCGGTGCTGCCAGCCGAGCTGCCATAAACCACAGAGCCGCCCTGGTAAAGCCAAAGCAGCAAGGCGTGTCCACGCCAGCCGGGCCCACGTCAGCCGGGTCCACGTCAGCCGGGTCCACGCCAGCCGGCTCCGTGCGCTCAGAGGGCGGCCGGAGGGAGGTCTGCGTGACCCACAGCTCCAGCCCCTTGCGGACACAAGGCCAGGCCCGGCCGTCCGTGGAGACCTGGGCTTGACGGTCCCAGGGCATCTGGTCCCCTCATGGTCTGTCTCCCGGCTGCAGAGGGCGGCCTCCTGGCCCCGTGTCGCGGGGTCCCGGGTTTGGGGTTTGCTTTGGAGGCAGCGTGAAGACGCCTCGGCCAGAGCCAAGCGTCGGCGGTTGGGAGCTGTCCTGGCCGGGCTGCCAGCAGCTGCCACGTCTGATTAGACCGTGATGCATTGAGCCCGCGGCGGCAGCGCCGCCTGTTAGCGCCGCTGATGGGGAAACCAGTGATCCGGAAAGAACGGCAGCCGTGCTCCGCCCGCAGCCAGGATGGAGCCGCCTGCGTCTTCCCGGTGAATATTCTGTGAAAACGAGCAATTGTGGGGAAAGCTCCAAAACACGGCCTGTCCTTCAGGCCCTGCCGGCCCACCCTGGGATCTTCACGTTATTTTTCTGACCAGAGGAGCTGCCGGGCCCGTGTCTCCGGCTTCCCGCCTTGTTACTTAAGAGCTCAGCCCCGAGCAGAGAGCAGGAGCCCTCAGCACCCTTCGCCCAGAGAGGATGACGGGGCCCAGGAGCCCGGCTCCCCTTCCCACCCCAGCGCTGCCCCTCTCACCCACGGCCGCCACCTTCAGAGGCCAGACCCCCACCAGCCCCGGACAGCCACGGAGGTGCAGGGCGGGCTGTGGTCGGCGGGGCAGGGAGGGTGGCAGACAGGACAAGACTGTACCCAGGGCCCAGGCGGGCGCAGGAGGACAGGCTGCAGAAGCCTCCGGACTGGAGGGTCAGGGTTGGCGGCCTGCAGAGCGCTGAGGCCTAGGGAAGCCCCAAACCGGCCCGCGGGGCCTGCAGGGAGAGGGAACAGTGCGAGGGGAAAGGGGTCAGAGAGCGCCTAGCAGCTGCAGGCCCCCCTCCCGCTGTCCTGCCTGCCGTGGTTTCTGATCCACTCTCAGGCCTGCCCAGCGGGTGGTTCCTACCTCCTGGGAGCGGAGGTGGCAGTACACAGACGTCTGCAGGCAGGAAAACAGGTCAGGGTCGCACAGCCCAAGCCCACGGCATTCCCAAGCCAATCCCAGGCTGCCCTTTTTCCCAGAGCTGTTGATGGGAATCCCCACAAGGCAGCCCACGGTCAGTAAGTTAGACGGGGACACGGTTAAGGGGTTTCCCTCCCACGGGACCTGCTGCATCCAAGCAGACAGAGCCCCCCCGGAGAGAGCAGAGCACACAGCCAGGACGTCTGCCGGTACCCTGCCGATGCCAACCTGAGCCAGCTCCAGAGCTCCCCTCCCCCAGCACCGCCCTCCCGGGGGGCAGAGTGACCGACTTTGGGGAGCACTACAGCCCCCAGCCCCTCTGGTCCCTGCTCTGGGCAGTTCTTGCACGGAGGTGTCAGAATCTCCCGCAGGGCCACCAAACCTGGGCCCCTGGCCCAAGCCCTGAGCCCCTGACTCAGCAGGGCTGGGGGCCCATTTTCAGCGAGGCAGCCACGGCTGGCCTGGGGGCCCCAGGGCACCCACACCCCTCCCTGGGGACCGGGCGCCAGTCCCCTCCCGGTCTATGTCCGGTGCCCCAAAAGCTGCCATGAGACCTGGATGCCCAGGTGATCGGCCGACTTGGGAGGCGACCCAGGAAGCCCCTGGTGCAGGCGGGTGGGACAGGCAGGGCCCAGCCCGTGAGGAGTGCGTGCTCCAGTACGGCACTGCCAGGCTGGGCGCAGACAGCCCACAGAGAGCTAGAGGCCAGGGACGGACACTCAGACCAGCCACCACTGAGCATGGCTGGGGGCGGCCGCCTGGTCCTCCGGCGACCCCGGCCTGGGCCGAGAGCCGTCCTGGGCACCGACGGGAGGCAGGTGTTGGCAGCTGGGTGCCGGCAGGGGCTGGGCGGCCCGGCCACATGGGCGACGGCCCCAACACGGAGGGTTTGTGACATTGCTCAGGAGCCGCCCTGCACCCTCAACACCCTCCGGTAGCTGGCCCCCCCTGCAGGGCACCCGCACCCCCCGCCGTCTCCTCGCGCCCATCCTGGGACAGGGGCGGGTTGGCCCGGCTCGCTGGGGCCAGCATGTCCCAAACACATCAGACATGGCGGACCGAGCCCCACCGCCCCCCCGCGCCTGGCACACGAACGCTTCACGTGCTGACGTGCGATCGGGCAGCTCCGGAACACCCGGACACCGGGGGACTGCTCGGGAAATCGAGTTCCAGTGTATTTTCATTCCAGAGAAATCATTTGTAAGTGACAGTGAGCACACACTTGCTCATAAATACATATTCACATCCCAGACTGTCCCCAGAGCAGAGCCAGCTATGCGCACACACACATATGCTATATCCCTTTTCATTGCTAGACTTAATTCTTTCACGTGGGCATTTAAGTTTCTAACCTTGAAAATGATGGAATCAGAAACAAGCGTGGGGTCCCGAGGAGCCTCTTCACCTGTCGACTCCGGCGAGCGGGGAGCAGGCGGCCCCAGGCAAGAGCAGGACCAGGAAGACGTCTGTCCCCCGCCTGGCCCGGAGGTCCAGGCCCAGCAGCCTCCAGGGACACAGAGCCTCGTCTTCCTCTTAGACCCAAAGTCCCGTGGCTGGGAGCAGCGGAAACAGGGGCACTTCGGAGACACAAACGCAGCATGACGTTCCTGGGAAGTGGCTGGTGACGCTGCTGTAGCCAGAATTCCGTCCCCAGAGAAGCCAGGATGGGGACAGACCTGCGCACAAGGCGCTCACCTTCTGTGGCAGAGCCGCAAAGGGCAAGGGGCCGGCCTCCCCTCCTCCCCCCCCCCCGTTCTCCCAGCCCTTAAGCTCGGAGGGACGCCCACCGAGGCACCTGATTTAAGGTGTCACCTGGGCCACACGGCCTTACGGGAAGAAAACTCCCCAGCCTGGGTTGCAAAACAAATTCCAAATTCATTCTGTTGACAAAGGGCACAGTGCTATGAAAACAACTGCAGGATAAAGAAAGCAAAAGGACAAACAAAACCAGCCAGAGCGGCCGGGCGCGGTGGCTGACGCCTGTCATCCTAGCACTCTGGGAGGCTGAGGCAGGAGGGTCGCTTGAGGTCAGGAATTCGAGACCAGCCTGAGCAACAGGGAGACCCTGTCTCTACTAAAAATAGAAAAATATTAGCCACTCAACTAAAAATAGAAACAAAAAATTAACCGGGCATGGTGGCACCTGTAGTCCCAGCTGCTCAGGAGGCTGAGGCAGGAGGATTGCTTGAGTCCAGGAGTTTGAGGTTGCTGTGAGCTAGGCTGACGCCACGGCACTCTAGCCCGGGCAACAGAGTGAGACTTTGTCTCAAAAAAACAAAAAAACAAAACAAAAAAAAAGCCAGACAAACGCAACCTAAGCAAAGAGAGAGGAATAGCAGAGGGTCCCGAGATAAACTCCAGGCAAAAGCAGCAAATGGATTAAAAACAGGTGGTTTTATACGTACAAGGGTCCGCCCCACAGAGTGGAATTGCCACCGTGAAGTTGGATGTGCTGAGTGACAGGCCATGGCCTGACAAACACCAGTGAAAATATTCTCAAATGGGGCCAAAACAAGCAATTACGGTGAAAGAATGTAACCTACAACTCAGTCTCCAACGTTGAAATGGACAGAGACAGACACAATTGTTGGAAAAATGAACACGACGATTAATAAGGTTGACGTAATAAACATGCATAGACATACCACACTCTCTTCCTCTAAAACTCATGAAAGATTTGCAAACATTGGTCATAAAAAAGGCTGCAGAATAAAAACCACAATAAACTGTAGGAGACGAACAAGTCTCATTGTCTGAAGACAGAACAGTAACACCAGAAATATAACAAAACAAATGCGTTTTTTAAAAAATCCAGCTAAATGCCCCTTAGAAAGATACGCATGAATAACTAGGACTTCCATCTCTAGATCTCTGGGGAAAAGCCAACTCTTTGGAAAGGCGAGCACACGCGCCAAACCTCCGAGAACGCGATGGAAAATGTGTTACTATTTTTGGTAAACTGTCCACTGAAAACCGAACCTTCGGCACGTCCACCCAGCACGCACCGCAGAACTCGGCAGACGTGTTTGAAAACCCCAGCAAAGAGCGCGGCTTCCTGGGGAAGCACAGCTTTGCAAGAGGCTGAAGAGGCAGAAACGCCGACGGGCAAACAGTCGCATGGAAACGATGACCCGAATCTCCTCCCAGGACGGCTTCCAGCCCGGAGAGCTTCGCACTCGGGAGCCCCCACAGTGCAGCAAACAGGAAACGCCCCACTCACGGGCGCCGTGATTGGTCTGATTCCCGCCACCCGACACGGCAGAAACACACATAGTCCAGTGTCACCCAGGACGCTCCGAAGCTCCCGCCATCTGGACCCGGTGGCACAACAGAAGCTCCGCACACGGTGAGCATGTCACCCAGCATTCAAGCGAGATCCCAGCGCGAGAGGGGACAGGAAACGGAGGGCAGAGGGGGGAGGGAGGGTGAACAGGCCGAGCGCAGGGGGCTGTGGGGCAGGGAGACTCCTCTGCGGGACACTGCACTGGTGACACAGGCCACTGCATCTTTGCCCAAACCCCCAGGACGTGCACCAAGGTGACCGTGACGTAAACCACAGACCCCGGATGATAATGACGTGGCAACGCGGTATGTCAGTTGTAGCAATGCACACCTGTGGGGGTGTGGACAGTGGGCAGGTGTGCTTGGGGTGCGGGTCTGGGGAATCTCTGTACCTTCTGCTCAATTCTGCCATAAACCTGGAACCGCTCTAAATAAATCCTATTGGAAGGAAGGAGGGAAGGGAGGGAGGGAAGGAAGGAAGGAGGGATGGGAGGGAGGAAGGAAGGAAAGAAGGAAGGAAGGTGCCAGGCATATGAATCCCTCGCTGGCCAGGTGGGCCAGACCCCCCGGAACTCTCCCTCTCGAAACAGTCGGCCTCGACACAGGTGACAGCAGACAGAGGGGCTTCCCAGAGGCCCTGGCTGGGTCAGCGCCGCATCAGGTGAGGGAGAAGAGGACCTAGGGACCTCAGAGCTCTCAGAGCTGTCTAAGACCACCAGAGTCACCCCACCAACCCGTCATCTAACAACCAAGAGGTGCCAGCATGGCTCCGAGGCAGAGAGCTCAGGACACACGGGGAACAGCATCCAGCCACCAGCCACGTCCGCCTGGCCTGGAGCCCACCTCCCTCCCCAACCGCCCCACCCCGACACCACTCAGCTTTCTCATCATCCTCCCCAGCTCCCCGAATCTCACATCCGACTGCTCCTGGGCCACTCCACCCCTAAGACATGCCCCAGACGCAGGCACTAGGGCACTGTCCGCTAACTCGGCAGTGACGGTGGCATTTCAGTCATGGCCTGAGGGCAGCAGGTGCACACCTGTCCACACTCCCTCCCTCCCTGTGAGGACACCTCACCCTGATCCGGTTCTTGTGTGGCTGGTGTCTGGGGACCCTCTGCTGGGCTGTGTGGTCTCTCTGAGGACGCTCTTCTGTGATCGCCTCTAGAGCTCCCTGACCTTTCAGAATGCCAGGCCGCCACACCCTGATCCCCCCTGAACACCAGAATCCCCGGTGGGGGCGTCCTGCCATGGGTATCGGCCCATCCTCTGAAACCCCGCCTGGGTCCACCTCCTCCCAGCACTGGGCAGAGCAAAAGTCCACGTGCTGGACCAGACACAGGCATGGAAGCCCCACCCGGTCACCCCCTGGCAACTTACTTAACTTCCCCCTGCCTCAGTTTCCCCTTCTGAAACAGGACCTAGTGAAGTTTGTGCCTGGCAGCACTGCTATGGGCTTTTGTGAATTAACGTGGTAATTCACCTGGCCAGCCGCAAGCCCCGCGGCGGTTTCCTCCTCCTCCCGATGCTCTGCAGGGCCCTTAAAAACGGCCCAGCCTGCCCAGAGCGAAGAGCCTCCAAGGGCTGCCGTTTCTGCGTTCACAAAGCGCGTCTGAGGCCCGTTCTAGAACGGAGGCGCGGGCTTCCGCGGCCCGGGCGAGGCGGCGGAGGCGCAGGGACCCTCCCGGGACGACACCGAGGGCCCCGCGATGCCCGCGCCCCGCGTGTGGTTCGTGCGCGACGCGCTGGGCATCGCGTGCGCCGCGGGCGCGTGGCTGCTGGTGCTGGGCGCCGCGGGGCTGCTGCTCAGCGAGCTGCTCCTGCCGTGCGGGGACGTGGTCTACGCGGCGGCCAACGGCGCGCTCTTCCTGGCGCTGGCCGCGCTGGGGCTGGCGGCGCACGCGCAGGCCATGCTCACCGACCCCGGCTCCGTGCCCCGAGGGAACCCGCCCGGGGCCCGCGCCGCGCCCCGCTGCGCCCGCTGCGCCAGCGCCAAGCCCGCGGGCGCACACCACTGCGCCGTGTGCGGCCGCTGCATCCGCAGGCGCGACCACCACTGCCCCTGGGTCAACAACTGCGTGGGCGAGGACAACCAGAAGTACTTCGTGCTGTTCACGCTCTACATCGCGCTGGCCTCGCTGCACCTGCTGCTGCTGCTCGGCGTCCCGGTCCTGCGCCGCTTCGCGCGCGGAGAGTGGACCCTGCACAGCACCGTGTCGCCGCCCGCCTCCCTCTTCTTGCTCTTCATGGTGGCCCTGAAGGGCTTCCTGCTGGCGTCCGTGATGTTCGCCATGCAGGCCTACGCCATCTGCTCCGGCCGCACCGGAGCCCAGCGGCTGCAGAGGGAAGGGCACCGCTGGGGCAAGGGGTCCAAGTGGGCAAACGTGAAGGCCGTCTTTGGCCACCGCGTCTCCGTGGCCTGGATCAGCCCCTTTGCGCCCCCGGACCTCCAGAGCGCACGTGGGCACCACGACGTGGTCTGAGGACACCTGCAGGGTCACTCACAGGTGTCTGGGGAGAAATGCAGCAGCAAACTTAGACAACAAGCCACCTATCCCATGTGCTTGGAGCAGATCGACACTGCAGAACAGAAAGGCCCCCCGCTCCCTGCCGAGGAGAACGTGGGTTCGTGACAGCCCAGTTGCACAGAAAGTGCCCAGGGCCAGGCCCTTGCCTAGGAGGAGGCGAGATTCCTGCTCCTTTTTGGCTCTGCTGTGTGTCACATGGGGAAACTAATGCATGATGTCTACAGATAAAGTGTCATGAGCTAGTGCCGACCCTAACTAAGTGTGGTGGCCGTTTGTGTTGCAGTGACCCGCCTACCGTGGCGGTTACGCGGTCGCATTGTCTGGTTTTGCACCGTCCTTGCGCTCCTCGTAAACCAACCCCATCAGGATGGGTTATTTTATGTTATCTGTTGGATTTGGTCAACTAATATTTCATGTAGGATTTTCGCTCCTATATTCATCAATGAAATGGCCTTTAAGGTATATCCTTCTATTTGCTTTGTCTGTTTGTGTTTCGGTCCAGACCACACTAGCTGTGCAAAGTGAGTGGGTAGCTGTGGCTCTGTGTCCTGAGCAACCTGGGCAAGGTTGGCGCTAGCTGTTCTCTGCAAAGGTTCATCCATCTCACCAGCCAAACCATCGAGGTTCTAACTTCTATATTGAGATAATTGTAGATTCCTACGCAGCTATAAGAAACAGCAGATTCCACTTGCCCTTTGCCCGGTTTCCTTGATGGTGACGTCCCGGGTGACTGAAGGACAACATCACAGCAGGAAATCCACACTGGCACAACCCGCTGGCCTTGTCCAGATGTCACCAGTTTCACACGCACTCGGTGCATACGTGTGCATGTGTGTGGGTGTACCTAGTTCCGTGCAGCCGTAGCACGTGCAGGCCCGTGTGTCCACCACCACGGACAAGACCAGAACCTTCTCTCTCGGGAACCCCTGTGCTGCCCTTTTACAGAAGCGGCAAACTCTCTCCCTCGACACCCGGCTGCGCAGTGGCTACTGTGTTCTTCATCTCCAATGTCTTCACGCCAAGGACGACATTATGGAATCACACGGCACGCCACCATCTGAGAATGTCTTTCCAAGTCAACATAATTCCTTCGAGATCCGTCTCAACTGTTGCCCGTGTCCACAGCTAGTTGCTCTTCGTTGCTGAGTGACATCCCTTGGTATGCAGTGACAATTCGTGTAACCACTTGCCCACTGAAGGACGTTTAGGTTGTTCCCAGTTTAGGATTGCAGTACATAAAGCTGCTCTGAACATCCGTGTAAAGGTTCTGGTGTGAACGTAAGCTTTCGTTTCTCTGGGATAAATGCCCAGGAGCGTAACTTGCTGGGTCACGTGGCAGTTGCAGGTTTAGTTTTGCAGGAAACCTCTGCACCGTTTCCAGGGCGGCTGTGCCAGGTTACATTCCCGCCAGCAGCGGATGCGGGATCTGTTTCCTCTGCATCCTCTCCAGCACGGATGTTATCACTATTTTTTTAATTTTAGCCACTTTGATAGGTGCGTGGCGGCACCGGGTGTGGTTTTAACCTGCATCTCCTTAATGGCTAGGGACCTTGACCGTCTCTCCAGGTGCACATTTGCTCCCTCCACACCCACCTCAGCGGAATGTCTCCCGTCCTTTCCGCGGTTTCTACTTGGACTGTTTGCTTTCTGACGTTGAGCTCTAGAGCGCTCTGAGCACAGCGGTGCATTCGTCTTGGCAGAGTCTCCCCAGCACCCACGTGTTCACTTCGATGGGGTCTGGCTGTCAACTTCTCCCCTTACGGGTTGTGCTCTTGGTGGTGTGTCCGGGAACCCCCTGTAGCCCCAGGTCCCACGGACCTTCTCCCGTGCTTTTCCTGTAAGTTTTATAGCTTCATGTTTTACATTTAAATCCACGATCCAAGCTCTCTGGGGTGTTGGAAGGTGGTGTTTCTTCGTGGAAAGTGCACCGTGATCACAGTCGATCGGGCGTATGTGTGGGAGACTGTCTTTGGGTTCTGTGGTCAGTTCAGTGGTGTGTCTGCGTCCCTGCACAAAGACCCCATTGCTGGATGGTCATAGCTGTGTAACAAGCCTTAACATCAGGCAGAGAGGTTTTTCCCACTTCATTCTTCTTTTTCAAAATTGTTTAACTACAATAGGTCCTGTGCCTCTCCGTATGAATGTAGGAATACGCTCCTCTGTGTCTAAAAGACGAAGCCTTCCCGGGCTGACAGCGGAGGAGGCTGGGGGCGGAGGCTTGGGGGAGGGGGTGTACAGGAAACCTCTGTGCCTGCTGGTCAGTTTTGCTGTGAACCTAAAGCTTCTCTTAAAAAAATGAGTATGATTAAAAAAAAAAAAAAGAAAGAAAGAAAGAAAACTTACTGGGATTTTGATAGAAATTGCAGCAAACCTACGGGTCAGTTTAGGGAGAACAGACACGTACGCTACCTGGAATCTTCCAGGCCACGGCGTGGTCCCTCTCTCCACTTATTTCAGTCTTTTTATTTTTTTAATTTCGCTCACTGGCATTTTGTAATTTTTAGCATCTAGATACCGCACATGTTTTGGCTGATTTGTACGTAAGCATTTCCTTTGCTTTGGATCAATTGTGGATGTAACTGTGATTTTAATTTCGGCGTCCACACATGGTTGGTACGTGGCCATTGCCAATGGTACGTGGGTATACCATTGTCCTGTGTGCTGCGTCCTGCCCCCTTGCTGAACTCACTCCTTTGTTCCGGGAGGTTTTGCTTCCTTTTATTTTGATTTTCTGTGTAGACGGTCACGTCCTCTGAAAACAGTGACAGTTTTATTTTTTTTCTTTCTTTTTTTTAACCCTCACCCCTCCAGCCGGGGGAATCTCCACTGTCCTCTCTGCTTCTGCGAGCTCAGCTCTTACCCTCCGCGTCTGAGTGAGACCTTGCGGTGTCTGTCGTTCCGTGCCTGCCTCGTTTCACTAGTGTCCTTGGGGTTCATCCCGGTCGTCCAGAATGACAGAATCCTCTTCTTTTCTGAGGCTGGACCGAGTTCCGTTGTGCACACACGTTCTCCTGCCCACACACACCGAAGCTGGTTCCCTACCCGGCAGCTGTGGATTCGGAGTGCGGGGATCTTTCCACAGACCCAGAAATGGGACGGCTGGGTCACTCGGTGGCTCCAGTTCTGACTTTGGTGGAACCTCCGCACTGGGTTTCGTAATGTCTGTACTAATTTAAACTCCCGCCGGCAGGTGCAAGGGCTCCCTTTGCTCCACACCCTCCCCAAAACTTGCCTCTCATCTCTTTGATAAAAGCCGTCCTAACAGGTGTGAGGTGATACCTCACTGAGATTTGAATTTGCATTTCCCTAATGATTCGCGACATGGAGCCATTTGTGTGTCTTCATCGTCTGGACGATGGACACGCAGCTCTGACTCGGGTGGGGCAAGGGCAATGTATGTAACCTAAACATTTGTGCCCCTGTGATATGCTGAAATAAAAAAGACAAAAAAGAAATGTCGGCCAGACGCAGTGGCTCACGCCTGTAATCCTAGCACTCTGGGAGGCCAAGGCGGAAGGATTATTTGAGGTCAGGAGTTCGAGACCAGCCTGAGCAAAAGCGAGACCCCATCTCTACTAAAAATATAGGAAGAAATTGGCTGGACAACTAAAAATATATAGAAAATATTAGCCGGGCATGGTGGCACATGCCTGTAGTCCCAGCTACCAGGGAGGCTGAGGCAGGAGGATCGCTTGAGCCCAGGAGTTTGAGGTTGCTGTGAGCTAGGCTGACGCCATGGCACTCACTCTAGCCCAGGCAACAGAGGAAGACTCTGTCTCAAAAAAAAAAAGAAAAAAGAAATGTCTGTTCAATCCTTTGCCCATTTTTAATCAGGTTGTTTGTTTGCTAACTGTCGAGTTGTCTGAGCTCGCTATGCGTTTCGGGTGTTGAGCCCTTGTGGGCTGTGGTTTGCGAGCATTTCCCCCATTCCACAGGCCGTGGCTCCCCGCTGCTGAGTGCTCCCTTTGCTGCGCAGAAGCTTCTCAGTCTCCTGTGAGCCCACTCCCCACCCGTCTGTTTTTGGTTTTGCTACCTGTGCTTTTGGGTTTAATCCAAAAAATCTCTGCCCAGACCAATGTCATGAAGCTTCCCATTCTGTTTGCTTCTAGCAGTTTCAGACGTGGAAGCCTTCAGTGCGTTTCGAGTGGATTCTGTATACGGTGTGACATGAGGGGCTGACTCCACCCTCCTGCGTGCGGGTGTCCGGTTTTCCAGCACCAGTTACTGAAGTGACGTCTTTTCCCCAGTGTGCGATCCTGGCACCCCAGAAATCCATTGACTGCACATGTATGGGTTTATTTCTGCTGGGGGGTTATAAACAACAGAAGATTACTTCCCACAGCCCTGGAGGAGGGAAGTCGGGGATGAGGGTGCCAGCGTGGTTGGGTTCTGGGGGCGTCTCTTGGGGTTCGCAGACAGAGTTCTCTCACTGTGCCTTCACACAGGGACAAGGAGCCCTTGGGTCTTGGCTATAAGGACACTGATCCCATCCATGAGGGCTCTCCCCTTGGGACCTAACCACTCCCGAGGGCCCCACCCCTATATCACAACCTTGGGGTTAGGATTTCAACATGAGCTTTGGGGACACAAATGTTCCATCCACCGCAGCGCTGGGCTCCTCGCCTGTGCAGCGGGCAGGGTACCCGTCCTAGACAGCCGCGGGGTGGCGGCCCAGGGGCTCAGGAGCGGAGCTGGCAGCCTCGCTGCTTCCTGCAGGCCCGGCAGGTGAGGGGCTCCCAGTGACCACAGAGCAGGGAGGGCCCGAAGGCGTGGCGCCCAGGGAAGCCTGTCAGAGGACAAGTCCCGCTTGCAGCTGTGTGCTGGTGCCTGTGTGTGCACACGTGTGTGTGGGTGTCCCTGCCGGTATGCAGGAGGGAACAGGGTGGGGTCTGGGAAGAAGGGAGGGCCCCTCTGGGAGGCCAGCAGCTCCATCTTCCCGACAACACCCTGCTGGCGACCCTGTCTCCCATCTTCACAGTGGCTGGAGAGAGGGGCACCTGGGTGCAGAGACGAAACCACAGAGCCCGGAGGCTGCCTGGGGGACGGTGCGGGTGTCTGCACGAATGCCCCGTGGGGTAACCACGATGACTCATTTCCGTTAATTAAGTGGCCTCAGTGCAGGGCCCCAGGGGACAGAAAGGCCCAGGCTTGGGGATCCAGTGCAGGCGAGCTCACTCTGAGCAGGAGTCTCCCAGGCCACGGCACCATCAGCCCTCTGGCCCCTGCGTCCCCCTGCACCCACCCAAACAGAGCCACCCCGCCCGGGAGCGGAGCCACCATCTGGCCCGCGGGCACCATCTTCGGGCAGGAAAATGGAGAATTTCGTTACTACACGGTGCAAGGAGATGGATTCCTGTGTGCTCTTTGAGATGCGTCTAATTGGGTTTCTGGCCCTGTGCTTCCAACAGATGCCCGCTAGAATCCTCTCCCAGTTTCGAGCAGCTTTTTCCCTTTTTTGTTGGGAAGAGCTAGAGGCTTGTTTCAATCAGATGTCGCAGAAAAGCAGAAGCCAGGCCAGCTGGCAGGAGCCGCGCTGTGTCCGTTGCCCCCAGGGCTTGTCCAGGACGAGAGCTGAGGACCCTTTGCATGCGCTGGGCTGAGCCACGTAGCTGCCTCCCAGGGAGGCAGAGGTCTTCGAGGCAAGATGGGCTCAGTGCCCCCCACGGACACTGGGGTGGCCTCCCGGGGCCCAGCCAGCCCTATGCTGCCCCTCCCACGTCCAGGGAGGCACACCCTCCTGCCTTTGCCACTGGCTGCTGCTCCAGCCCCCTGGAGATGCCCCGCCCCAGCAAGCACCTGTGCTGGCCCTGGGAGGCGGCCCAGTGGTCAGGGCTCGCAGTGGGTGCCAGGCTGGGGCTTTGGCCTCAGAACTCTCAGCGCCCAACAGCCACTTCCTGGGTCCCCTGGTGGCCCTGGGAGGGTCCATCCCTTGGCAGTTGGAGCCACACACCCTCCCATCAAAGGCAGGGAATGTCCCCGCGGGCTGCTGAGGGTAGAAAGCCGCCTGCCCCTGCAGGTGGGGTGGTGCACAGCAGTGACAGAGAACAGTGACAATCGGAGTGTCAGGGACAAGCTCGGCGGTATCTGGGTCTCCCCACGTTTCTGTCCCGTGCTCCCTGGGCAGGAAGCCCACGCGAGTCACCGGGCCAAGGACATCCTCGAGGCCAGGTCTTCCCTGACGGCATCGGGTGCCCTCTGGGTCTGGCCTGGTTCCAGCAGCCTCCTCTGAGCCCCAGGGCCTAGGGGGGCAACTGCTGCCCATATCAGCCCAGCATCAGGTCCCCACCCCCTCCAGGCTCAGCTGCCTGACTCATGGAGCTTCTGGAGCAGCCTGGGGGGCCCCTTCCCTCCTGTGTTCTCAGCCACTCGACAAGGACCACGGTGGACGTCCGTGGACTGTCCTCCCTGCCTGCTCCAGGTGTAGCACTCTCTCTGTCTCTGTCTCTCTCTCTCTCTGTCTCCGTCTCTGTCTCTATTACCTCCAGCCCACAAGGCCTGAGAGCCCTGACTGTCCTCTGCCCCCAGGGTCCACCCCGTGGCCTCTCCAAGAGTTTGCGGAGGAGGAGAGAGCCTTCCGTGCGCTCCTAAGAACTAACTGATGTCCTTTTTGAGGGGAAAATATTGATTGCTGATATCTGCAATAATAAACCCCAGCAAATTACACAAATTACCTCAGATGGCAGCTTGACAAACGCCCTCTCTAGAGGAGTCCACAGAGATGTCATTTGCCAAATTCATATTAAACATTCTCCCAAGACAGATTTAAAACAACTTTGGAGGTGAACGTCTAAGTTGCACAGACATAAAAATGACAACATGTGCTAGCTGGAATTATATATTTGTGAATTAATTCTCATATAAGATTGGAATTTGAGGACTCGGCTGCAATGCTGCACGTTTTTGTTATTAGCAATTATCTTGTAACCAGTTTGAATCTACACTCAAAAACCTCATTTACATTTTTCTTACAATGTGCTGTGTAAGGGAAATCGGCCTTTTAAGAAAGCAACTCAGGGAAAGTTTGTCTTTTTGTGAACTCCAGGGTGTCTTTAGCACTTTGACTGCTGAGAACGGGCGAGGGTGGGGCTGGGAGGAAGTTGTATGTAAATCATGAGAAACTGGAGAAGGTGTTGGGTCCGCGTGGACCAAGGCCGCCCAGGGGAGCTCCTGCAACAGGCTCACACACGGTGCAAACCCGGCACCCAGAGACCGGGGTGTTCAGCTGCAAGACCGCCTCCTGGTGGCAAGAGACCCCAAATGCAGGGAAAGAGGGAACCGTAGCAGAGCTGATTTTGTGGGTTTGGGGCACTGAATGGCAAGTCCCTTACACAGCCACAGGGAAACCTGCCGTCCTTTGCCCCGTCTTTCCCGTTTGCTTCATCCAAGCAGCACTTGCTGGTGAGGCCATCGGGACAGAACCGGAGAGGGGGACGACTCCAGCTCCAGGGAAGGCCGGAGAGAGGAGCATCACCCCTGGCCGCTCAGAGCACTCGGAGCAAAAACCGGGGCCTGGCTCATCTGCTGAGTGGGCAGGTTCGTTTGTGTTTATTGTTTCAGTGAATATAGAGCTGGCTGCAGCAGCGTTTAGAGCAAACTTCGCTAGTCAAGACTCACTACCACACACTTATGGAACATGACCCTAGCAAATGCACACAGGCACACACACACTCTCACACACATGCATGCACATGCACACTCACACACGTGCATACATGCACACACATGTATTCACATGCACACTCACACATTTGCATGCACATGGACACATGCACACACATGTGCACACTCACACATGCACGTACATGGAGGCTCACTGTGCCTCTGCTGGGCACCGGAGATTGGCAGCCTTTGCTGACTCATTCACTCTGGACATCCCAAGCACACTGGGCTCCAGCCCTGGAGGTGCCACGGTGAGTGTCTGGTGGACAACTAGAGGATGGGACAGCATGGACCAAACCGAACGCTCTGTGGCCAGCCTTGGCCAGGCCCCGTGGAGCCCAGCACCCTACCCCTAACTTGGGGCAAAGCATTTGGATTTGCCATTTTACTGAAAGGATTGTTCTGGCACCTTTCTTTGAAGAACGGCTTCAGCTGCTTAAAACAAATAACAAAAAGTCAGAAGCACCCTGCCCTCACCTGTAGGCCCCGCCCCCACCTACAGGCCCCACCCCCACCTGCAGGCCCCACCCCCACTACCAGGCCCGGCACATGCTGAGGTTGTAGGGTTTGCAGAGCTGGCCACCCCGTCCAGTCCTAGGAGAGCTGGGGAGCAAATGCACCACCCAGGCCTGGGGGGTAAGCCAGGGGGCCTTCCTGGAGGAGCAGGAATCTGCAATGGCCCAGCTCCTCCTCCCTCCAGGGCAAGCACAGGAGGCCTGCAGGGGAGGTGGGCGAGGCAGGCCTGGGGGCCTCATGGAGGCTGGTCCAGGGCTGCTCACTGTGGCCCTGAGCTGCGGGCATTGTGGGGGGCCCAGAGAGTGACACCGAACCCCCAGAACCACAAGCCAGCCTGGCCGTCCATGTGGACTCGGGGGCCCTGCAGGGCAGGGGCGGCAGCTGCAGCAGCCTCACCCTACCCTCCCCTGCGCTCCCCGCTGATGGCTCATCTGCATTCTCCTCGTGGGCAAATTGTCATCGGATAAATCAGTGCCACCAATAACTCGAGAACGCGGCCCCTTTTACGAGTCACTGTGTCGGCACTCACAAATAATCTGTCACAACTTCTCACCGCAATAATGTAATCACAGGCAGGTAATTAGGGCCGCACGCTCATTAGATCCTCGCGCCGCGCTGCTCGTGGCAAACGCCTCCCTCCCGTTCCGGAGGTGCCCCTCGCAGGCTGCGATCTATCTTGTTTATGCACAAGAATGTATTTCTGCAGAGAGTTGTGATTTCTGTTTTGAGTATAACTAGACGCAATTTTTAACACACATATCAATTTCTTGTAGAAAATACTGAATTTTCAGAAAGACTCCCCAGGACACGAGCTGGGCACAGCAAGGGGAAACTTGGGGAAAACCTATATTAGTATCATCTTCAACCGGGAGACACTGCCCCGGCGAGACGCGCCCCGCTGGGCGAGGGGCAGGAGTCTGGTCTGCGACCCTTCCGCAGAACGAGAGCCTCATCCCTCCCCATACAGGTCTGTCGCAGGGCCGGGCCCCAGACAGACGCTCAACAATTAGGGCATCGCCGTGGCCACAAGTTGCGCGCTCAGTAAGTGTGTGTGGCCCCGTGGGGCAGCGTTCCTGCGCAGGCGCAGCGTGTCTCAGCCAGCAGGTGCGTTTTGGTCCCCGCGTGCAGCGGAGCCCCCGCCACGCCCCTGCAGAGGGGACGGAGGCGTCAGGCAGGAGACGAGAACACGGGGTTCAAGTTGCAGTCGTGGTCTCACGTGTGACTCTGCTACACGGACCGGACGTGATTCACAGAGTCATTTCGGTTGTATTTCTTTGCACCCGGTCCCGCTGCTAATAGCTCTGGATTCCACGAAACCGCACACAGCCTGCTGAACGCGCCTAACGGGCCGCTGCGCCGCGCAAAGAGAACCCGGGAGCCTGGCGGGACCCGTGCGGCAGCCCCCGCTCAACACCCCCCAGCGCAGAGGGACCCGCCCCAGCCTCCCGGCCCCTCCCGGCCCCCTCGGGGGAGCCCCTGGCTCCCCGTCGTGAGAATGTGTGTGTGGAGTTTTAAAGTAGATAACTGAAGACACAAAGGGACGTGAATCTGCTTTTGAGGATTTTGCACACCTTCAGGTTGCTTTTTTCCGTTTTGTCTACGTTGGCTCACGTCCTGAGTTTTAAGGCAGTTTGTCCGAGAACATCCCGGCCTCAATTGCAAGCGACCAGCAGATTCCAACCTGCTAATTTGAAACGAGGACTCGCAGGGCACGCGGGGTGCACGGGGCAGAGGGTCCCTTCCTCGGACGGCGCAGGTGACAGCTCCCGTGGCTGCCACTCTCCCAGGGGAGGGGCCGGCTCAGGGCAGTGGCCACAGCCCTGCCTCTGTCAGTCCTGGTGACTCGCAGCCCCAGAGGTCTATAAATCCCCGGAAGAAAATGGGGGAAAACCCAAAACAAATGAACATCGGACCCAAAGGAGGAAAGATTTTTCCCGGCTTAGAAACAGCAGCAGAAAAACCGAGGCTGAGACGGGACGTGAGAACATTTCACATCAGCCTCATGTGCAGACGGGAGCAGATGACGCCCTGACCCTGCTGATGGGCAGCCCAGGGGACGGTCCCTGGGGGAAGGTGACGCCGAGCTCCTGCGAAGAGCAGGTGGCTGCGCTCGGTGCCACTTTTGGACACGTGATTGACACTATGAATCACACCTGTGTATATGCCCGTAAATCCACTTTATAAAATAAATATTCCAGCCACAGGGGAAGAACCCTAAGCACAGAGACGTTCATCGCCATCTTATTTATGGGACGAGATTCAGAAACGGCTTCAGTGTCCAGCGACAAGGGCGTAGATAGATTACTGACATCCCCCCTCGATGACTCTCACAGACAGCGTCCTGGAGTGTGTGAGATCACGCGGTCACCCTGGTGATGGAGGGAGGGTCAGAGTAAAATTACAAAGTGCCTTCAGAATCTGATTAAATCGTTGTAAAGCAACCCCCACAGAGGAAAGCATCTTCTGAACAGCACAAACCAAATGATAACAGAAGTTATCTTTGCTGGATCTGAAGCCGCTCTGGGGACGTTCTCGAGTTATTGGTGGCACTGATTTATCCGATGACGATTTGCCCACGAGGAGAATGCAGATGAGCCGTCAGCGGGGAGCGCAGGGGAGGGGAGGGTGAGGCTGCTGCAGCTGCCGCCCCTGCCCTGCAGGGCCCCCGAGTCCACATGGACGGCCAGGCTGGCTGTGCTCCCCATTAGAGCATTCCTCTGGCATCACCCTGACAGTTTGGGCATTTCAGGCTTCAAGATCGTTTTCTGTCCCCAGTCACAGGGGCAGCTCCTGCCAACGTCCCACCGCGAGGCGCCAGATGGCCCAAACGTGGAAATCTTCAAGCCCACAGACCCCTGCGGCTGTCACGGGGAGGCGCCAGCCCAGGACATGCCCTCAGCGCTGTGAGCTGGAGAACTGGTCCTGTGAACTGAAAACTGAATCCTACGCCCAGACCTGCCTTGGCCAAGGGGACCCAGCGAAAGCCTCGGACTGAGTCCCTGCCGCGATGGGAGGGAGATGGAGCACGTGGCACAGGTGCAAATTTCCCTTTTCACGAGTATTCGCGGCTCCTCCCTTACCTGGTTAAATATGTTCGCGCAGCCGCTCAGGGTGGGGTCCTGTCCCCTGCGTCCCGCCCTGAGGCACCTGCTCCCAGCCGGCCGGAACGGCCACCTGGGGCTGAAACTGTGTGAGAAACAAAGCTCTCCTTTTTCTGCGTTGTAAGCCTTGTTGATTATTTTTCAGTTCAGAGACCCGCCAGCACCCGGCTCCTGCTCTCGGGCTACCTCGCGGGTTTTCCTTTGGTTGATCCAATTGAAACTGCCCTCAGGTCTGCTCTGCGAGCCTGTTTTGCAGGACCCGTGGGGGACGTGTTCCCCAGCCAGACACAACACCCAGGCCCACGAGACATTCAGGTAAAGGAGACACGCTTTTTGCATGAAACCTGTTTAAACATTGAACTCCTGTGCTCCCATCAGCCCATCCGCGATCTGGCTGCAGCCAAGCCGGGGCTTCGGCCGTGGCCTCCACGCCCCGTGCGAGCGTGGACCCCGCACCCAGAGCCCAGGAGTTTCTACCTATTTGTGCAAAAGAGGCTTTGGGCCCCCGGGGTGGGGCTGCGCCGGGCCCTGGCCTCCGTCCACCCAGGTCTCGGTTAACCCGCCGGGCAGTCGCCCGCACAGTTCCAGACGAGACGTCTCACTGCAGTCTCTGCCTTCTGACTTTAAATTCCTCCAGCTGAGGCAAATACAGAAAGCTTGATTAAAACCTCTTAATATCGGGGGACCAGCAGGGGCTCCCTGGGGCCCCCAAGCCTTGTTGGTGTTAAGGCCTTTGTTTTAACCCAACAATGTGGGGTGACTCATCCCACTCAGTCACTATCTAGAGAGTTCCTCCCTGCCGGGGCAGCCCAGGGCTCCCCCCTTTCTCTTTCCTCTGAGTTTTACCCCAACATGTTTTATTCACCTCACTGATAAATAACCCTTCTAGAATTTCCACCTTCCAGCAGGGCGCCGGGAGGCTCACACCTGTAACCCCTGCACCTCGGGCGCTGAGGCGGGAGGATGCCTGAGCCGGGGTCGGGAGCAGCGTCACGCAGGAGCCGGTGCAGAAGGGGCTCAGTAGCCAGCGCGTGGCCTGGGGACGGGCACGCTCGGTGTGTAAAAGTCCCAGTCGGCAGGACGCCGGGCCCGCGTGGCCTTCAGCAGGTGGTCCCAAGGTGGTGAGTTCGAGTTCATTTTTATACAGTCACGGAGACAGGAACTACAGGTAGAATCACAAACTGGTATGTGGCAGTTATACGTTGCTTTGGCCAGAGAAGCGGGATGTCTCGATTCCGGGGCTTACAGGTTACGCATGGGTTCAGAGGTTCTTTGATTTTTGTGAACTATAAAAACATAACATCTTAAGCCCCTCAGCTGCCTGAACGGACCCCCTCTTGGCCAAGGAGACCCCAGAAATACCCTACAGCTGAGTTGCTGGCCCTGGGAAGGGAGGTCAGACAGCCTCGTCACGCCCCTCCCTTCTTGGAGATGTCCTTGTAACTCGTTACCAGGCCCAAGGCTTTGCAAGATGCAGTTTAAATCACACCTGCAGCTCCTCAATTTACTTAACAGATCACTCGAGTCTGAGTCTATGTCCCACGGCTTGGTTAACAGACGTCTTCATCTTAATACATTCCAAGCCTTTAGACAAAGCTTCATTTCTTTAATCAATTACACGTCAAAGCATCTTAAACCCACCTATAACCTGTAATCCCCCACTTGGAGATGTCCTGCCTTTTCTGGCCAAACCGATGTACGCCTTCCATGTGTTGATTTATGACTTTACGTGTAATTCCTGTCTCCCTGACATGTACAAACCAAACTGTGTCCCAGCCACGGTGAGGCCACTCGCTCCAGGCTTCCTGGGCGTGGCTCTCTGAGCATGGTCACACCTACCCAGCTCAGAGTAAACCTTCTTAAATTATCCTACAGAGTTTGGGTGCTTTTCTGTTGACAGTTTGTAATTGGTTAAAGAAAGGAAGCTTAGTCTAAAGGCTTGGAGTGCTGTAAGTCAAATAAGGACGTCAGCGAAATGAGGGGTCAGGGCCCCCCGGCCCACCGCGCGGCCAGGCGCGGTGCCTGGAGAGCAGCAGCAGCCCATCCAGCCGCGGGCGGGGGTCTCATCTCAGAGGAGGCTGCTGGGGAAATGCGGGGCTGCTCCGTGCAGATGGGTCCCAGATACCCCAAAAACCAGCCCCTGCTCTGCAGAGCAGCTCAGCAGCCGCCGCAGGAAGAGGCAGCAGGTCTGACGCGGCTGCTCTGAGGGAGAAATTTAGAAAATTCAGTATAAAAACCGTAAACGTCTCACTGATTGTCTTTTGTGCTCCTCACAGGATGCTGCTGAGCCCCCTTTTCCTCCGCGGGGCACCCGCTCTCCGTGTCCCTCTTCCTCCCCAGGCCGCGCACGCCGGGGACGGGCTCAGACCCAGAAGTGACGAGGCCGCGGGCTCCTGGCGGCCTCTGGGCCCCGGTCCGCGTAAGGAGCTGGGTGCACCCAGACGTCCAGGGGAGGGGCCGGGGCCCCTCGGCGATACCTGATTCTGCATCTTTATCACACAGAGTCCAACCCCCTCTGCGTGGAGCGTCAAGGACCGGGACGCGTCAACGTGACAATCACATGCCACCATTCCCAGCGCGGAATTTCAGGTTGTATTTATTTGGGAAAGGCCTGGGACTTGTGGCGTTTTGCCAAGACAATTTGAACGGCATCATCGGTTTAAATGACATTCTCATCCTCAACAGACACATCTCCGCCTGCTCAGCATGGCAACGCCGTCCTGCCCCGAAATCTCTGCCACGGCCACGACGGAAATGGGTGTCGGCTCTCGTCACCTCCCTGGGGACAAATCCCGCAGACCTCCGACCTCCCGTTTCAGACTCTCCCTAAGAGATGCCGCGGGGTTCGATTGCCAGGTTCACACCAGCTACGAGGAGATACCTGGATGGGCGGAGCCTGGGGGCGCGGTGGGGCGGGATGTCCTGCGCCATCAGGATCATCAGGGCCACAGCTGGGAGTCACACCAGCCGTCTGCTTGCGCTGGGAAGTCACTCGCTTGCAGGGAGAAACACCTGGGGGTCAGAAGTAGAGTCAAGGAGCGTGTCCTTGCTAATCACACGGGGACACTCAGGGTCACGCGTGTGCCAGGACCCACCAGGGGAGAAGGAGCAGGAAGCTCGAGGGGCGGAGTCCTGAGACCCGGATCTGTGGGTTCAGAGGAGAGGGAGGTGCGGAGACCGGAAGCAGCAGCAGAGCCGGGTGCGGCCGGAGCTGGAGCCCCACAGCTGCCTCCACTGCCCGGGCCGATGGCGTCACCGCAGCCTCAGTTTCTGCAGGTGGGGACGGGGTGGGGACGGGGTGGGGACGGGAATGCCTTCCTCTCAGGAGGTCACGAGGGCTCGATGTGCTGATGACATGCAGAACCCGGCCGCGCAGGGCGCACGGTGGGCTCTCAACGCGCCTCCTCCCACTGGTCCTGGTCTCCCCCCACTGCTGCGTCAGCTTCCGCAGCTGTGCTATGTGGGCCCATGGGGGCTGGGTGGCCTGAGCCCACATCCAGCCATCATGGCCGCAGAGCTGGCAGGCGCTGTCCGGGGTGCTGACCCCACGCGGCCGGCCCAGCGCCGGGACCTACTTTCTGTCCATGCACAAGTTCCGGTTTGTACCTGTCAGGACCCCAGGAGCCCGGCCAGCCTGCCCTGAGCGTGACAGGGGTGGCCGGGTACTCTGGGTCTGGGGGCACCTGCCCTCTGGCCTCTCTCTACCTCAGCTCTGCCTCGGTCTCCCCCCTGCCCTGCTCCTGGGAGACCTGGGGGAAGCCCTCGGGGAGTCCAAGTCCATGTCCTCCCGACCCTTGACCAAAGCCCCCCAAGGCAGGACCCGCTGTCCCAGCTCAGGTCTCCTCAAGCTCCCAGAGGATGGTTACTCTGCGTGGCCGACCTGGACCTCAGGGTGGTCTCGGGGAGGGTGGAAGAGCCAAAAGAAACAGCCCCTCAGGACTATGTGGAGTGGGAGGGCGGGGCTCCCCAATGTGCACACACGCATATCACATGCACACTTTGCACCCATACATACGAACACACAGGGACACACAATGCACATACTACCATATGCATGCATACACACATGTAATTAAATCCACACACTTCACACAGGTGTGTGCACATGTATGCTGACACACAATACACACATATGCATACAACATAACCCATAAGCACATACATATGTATACATGCACACACCCCATGCATGCACACATGTATACGTGCACACATGTGCACACGTGCACACACCCCCATAAAGACACGCCAGTGGGCATAGTCATACCACACAAACAATACCTGAAGGGGTTGGCTCCAGGACCACAGGTGCGCCAGTCCCCGCTGTGCACGGCGCAGGATTTGCACGTGTCCTGCACACGTCCTCTCCTGTGCTCTGAACCATTCCACGTTTCCTACAGAACCTCACACAGTGCAAACGCTGTGCGCTGGTTCTCATGTTGCGTTGCTTTTTATTTGCATTATTTTATATTGTTGTGTTGTCATTTTTAATTTTTTTAATTTTCTATATTTGGTTGGTTGGATCCATGGATGCCAAACCCACAGATATGGAGGGTCACTGTGTACACACGCATGTTCACTGTGTGTACACATGCACACAGTCTCACACACACATGCATGTAGCATAACACACACATGTTCACACACGTGACCACACACACATAGCCGCAGCCTTGGGGGCCACACTGACACCCTCAGGGCCCTCTCGCCTCGGACTCGGCCGCGGTAACTGCTTTCCGAAGCGCTAATGAAAACCTGCGGTTTGAGAAGCAGCAGCCAAGTAACCTTACGAGCCGGGCGGGCCCCTCACCTGAGGCCCAGGGCCGACTCGCATCACCTGTAGCTGTATTCACACCTTGGTTCCACTCTGAGCCGGAGCCGGGACCGCCAGCATCTGCATAACTCCCCGCCGGCGCCGCCAGCCCCAGGGACCGCGGCCATCTCCTCCGCCAGGCCAGGCCGGCCTGGGACCCGCCAGATTGGCAATTTGATTAGGAGACGGAATAACGCCGCGGTGACAGAGTATGTAATTTATTTAAATGGAACAAAATGTGACACGCTGTCGCTAAACCCAGGACTGCACCTGTAGGAGCTTATTTGACACAAATTGAGATTTCAAGGTTTACAGATACTGCAAATGAAAACTCCCCGCAGGACGTCAGTAAGAGTTCACCGGTCCCTTGTATTTGGTTTGAATTAATCACAAGATAGAGAAAAAAATAGGTTCTATTTTTTGAGGAGTTTTTAAATAAAATCATTCTAAGAAGCACCCATTTCTTCCCAAGGTATAATTAAATTCCCGAATTGTGGTTTCTGGCCCTTCAGGGCTCCACAGTGGGTACACGGAGGGAATCTTGCTAACACTCAGGCGCCAGGAAGGCCCAGCTCAACTCTTAGCCCTTCACGGCAACGCCAATGCGCCAGAGCCCTCGGGAGCTGCGGACGCCCTGGAGGAGCGGCTGGCGGGTCTGAACAGGCAGCCCAGCGCCACAGCTCCCCTCGGACCTTCCTCCCCCTCCGCTCCCCTTTCTGTTCCTCTTTCCTGGCGAACGGCAGAAACACTTTGTTCTCAGTAGACCGAGGGCCCCGTCTGTGTAGCCACTTGCAGTAGGAGTTTGTATCAGTCAGCGGCCACTGCGTGACAAATAGCCCAAGCCCAGTGCCCTGAAATGGGAAAGGAGTATTGGTGCTCACAGGCTTGCGGGGCCGCTGGTGGGTCTGGTCCCACCGGGGCTCGCTCCTGTGTCTGAGTCAGCTGTGGTCAGAGGCAGCTCTGCCAACCTCGCCAGGCTCCCGTGTTTGGGGTCGGCTGGGCATAGGTGGGACTGGGGCAGCCTCGAGTGGGACAACGGGACTGTCCTCTCTCTGTTCTCTCGTCCTCCGGCCAGCTGGCCCAGCTCGTCTCGCGGCATCGCAGGGCTCCGAGAGCGCAGGAACGTGCCGGGCCTGGAGGCCTGACCTCAGAACTGGCACATGGTGGTTTCTCCACCATCTGTTGGCTACGCAAGTCTCGGGGCTGGCCCAGCTTAGAGGAGTGGGGACATGGAATGGGGACACAGGCTCTGTCTCATTGGGGGAGCTGCGGTGTGACGGGGCCGCGTCTGTGGGTCCTGGGAGACCTCTCTGTCCCTGCAGCGAGCAGCTGCAGAGCCCAGAGCCTGGCTCCTGGCCTGCGGACTCCAACGGCCCTCGCTGTCCTGCTGTTCCCCTCGCACCTCCTCTTCCCCCGGCCACACGCGTGACTCTGGAGGGGAGGGCAGCACCTGCCACCCCCAGGCCCGGCTGGCCTAGCACACGCAGGCACTCGCGCCGGGAGCTGACCCTGCTCCCGCCTCCAGGAAGCCGCTGGTTTAAGGCAGATGCGTGTGAGCCGTGAAACCGCCCAGGAGAGAACGAACACCGAGTCCCCCAGGACCTGTCCTGCTAAACACGCACCTTGCACAGAGCCAGGGCCTCGTGCCCTTAACGACTGATCTGCTGAACACGGGTCCCTGCAGAGACCCACGAGGCTCAAGCTCCAACTCAGACCTGCCCCCGGCGACGCCCGTCATGGCCTCCCGACAGCGTAGCCTGAAACAGACTCTGCGTCGCAGAGGATGAGCGGTCCTTCCTGCCGACGGGTGGTCAGCCACGCACGGGCAGGCGCCAGCGTCCCCGCTGTCAGAGATTCACTGGACAGAGCGTCCGCTCTGCCTCTTCTGGCCAAGCGCTGCCGCGGACACGGCGCCTCCCGGAGGCAGACGTGCTGAGTCACCCACAAAATGCATTTCAGCTTCGCCATCGAAGGCTCTCATGTAAATGTCAGTGAACACCTTTGCTCTGTGTGTTTGGCACTGCAGGCTTGAATGCAGAGGCGGGAAAGCGTTTTGATGAGAAACGGCGTTTGGAGGGGAGACAGGCGCCATCCCATCGGGTATTTCTAGGAGGTGCTCGCGCTTTCTCACGCTCGGAGACCGCGACTCAGGTGATTGGACAAGCCACGGGGAAAGCTTCGCACACGGCCGCAGGAGCGTGCCGAGGCGTCTGTGGTCGCTGTGCCGATGCCTGGGGGACGCACGCCCACCCAGCACCCGGGTCGTGTCCAGGGCGAGTTTCCACCTGTGCTCCCCGCGGGGAGTGGGCATTCCGGGGCCTTGGTGGCCGCCGGACCCCTCTGCCGGATTCCTGAGGGGTTGGCCCGGCACAGGCTCCTCTCCGTGGGAGGGAGGGACCACGCCTGGCAGCCCACCCCGGGGCCGCGCCCTCCGGTCGAGCGGAGGAGGGGCTGGCTGTGTCGCCTGTAGGACGTCCCACCGGAGGATCCCACGCGCAGGCTGCAGGGCGGACGGAGGCCGGTTCGGAGAGGCAGGAATAAAAGCTCCTCTGTCATCGGGCTCAGGGGTGACAAGAAAGGTCCCTTCTGCGCAGTTTCAGCTTCGCGAGACGAAAGCAAGTTCTTCGCATGGACGGTGGTGACGGTTACACGACAGCGTGAATGTGTTTGACGTCACCAAGCTGCATCTACCTGTGAAAATGGTTAAAATGGTAAATTCCATGTTATATGTATTTTACCAGAATTAACAGCAAAACCTTAAAAAACCCCAGCTTGGCAGAAAAGGCAAGCCCTGTGATTTTTTTTTTAAGTCCTGTCTGGTGGTTGCAAACGAGGACGGGTCAAGAAAACAGTCAGGGCCGGGCGAGGTGGCTCACACCTACAATCCTAGCACTCTGGGAGGCCGAGGCGGGAGGATCACTCGAGGTCAGGAGTTCAAGACCAGCCTGAGCAAGAGCGAGACCCCGTCTCTACTAAAAAAAATAGAAATAAATTAGCTGGACAACTAAAAATATATAGAAAAAATTAGCTGGGCATGGTGGCGCATGCCTGTAGTCCCAGCTACTCGGGAGGCTGAGGCAGGAGGATAGCTTGAGCCCAGGAGTTTGAGGTTGCTGTGAGCTAGGCTGACGCCACGGCACTCTAGCCTGGG
>CAUYRT010016556.1:0-24250 GCA_963574885.1 Lepilemur ruficaudatus | reverse complement strand
AGCTTAGCTCACAGCAATCTCAAATTCCTGGGCTCAAGCAATCCTTCTGCCTCAGCCTCCTGAGTAGCTGGGACTACAGGCATGCGCCACCATGCCTGGCTGATTTTTTTCTATATATTTTTAGTTGTCCAGCTAATTTCTTTCTATTTTTTTAGTAGAGACGGGGTCTTGCTCTTGCTCAGCTGGTCTGGAACTCCTGAGCTCAAATGATCCTCCTGCCTTGGCCTCCCAGAGTGCTAGGATTACAGGCATGAGCCACTGTGCCCGGCCTAGGTATTTTTTTTGTATTACTTTTTAAACTAATGGTTTTATTCACAGGCCTCAAATCCAACTTTGCTCTCAGTTTTTTACAACAGATGTAATTCCCAATAACTTGAGAGCAATGTGTTAAAATGAATATTAATCCTTATAAATGAATGTTAATCCTTATTTCCTGCCCATATAGATGGATGAATAAAGATCCAACAGTAGAAAGAATGCCTAGAAGTCAGTCTCATGCAGCCTGGTATAAAAAACCCACGAATTCAAGACCCTTTGTTGTCAATGACCAGCTGTGGGGTAAGGGTAAGAATTTAATCTCCCTGATCCTTCCATGTTCCCATCTATAAAGTGAGAAGGCTGACTATGGACTAGATGATGCCATTCTAGCATACTAACCTAAGTAATCTCTCCGGTTGCCCATGTCAGAAGCATGACCTTATGAAAAAGATAACAAGAACGAAGAACGAAATCCTGGGCTGAACCACTCTTATAGTTTGTGGTAGGGGCCCGGTGTGACACGGGTTCTGGCTATCAGCCATGATAGACTGACAATGCCCCTGGAACAGCCACACCACTGTAGACATACTTTAGCTTTAGGCAAACAAATCTCTGGTCTACCCAGGTCACCCAGGACCATCTTTTTAAACCATTTCTACGGGTTTCTAAATGCAGCCATCAGCTCCTCTTTTCCTCAAGTAGGATGTCACATGTTAAAAAGGGACTGTTTCTTGGCTGAATACAGTGTTTGATAAAGGGAGTGAGGCACTTGTTTCATTAGTTTCTTCCTCCAGGAAATACGGGAAACAACACTGTTGGCTAAAGCCCAGGAACCTTGGACTGCACAAGGATTCTGAGAGGCCATAGCTTCTCTTCTCAGCCACAGCTGAGAAAAAAACCTGGAGCTCTGCTGAGGCAATTCTGCTGCTAACAATGTGCAAATGCATAATTAGAGTTACAGGACCTATCAGAAGATGAACACTTAAGGTAACTAGCTCACACTACCTTTACTTAACTTCTTTATAAAATATCAAACTGGAAAGTTACTCACAACTTTTGGTCTTTCAAAATTGTTGTCTCTTGCTTTGCTTCCATTTTGTCAGTCTGTACTGCAGTGGCTTTTAACTTCTCTGGATCGGGTTGTTTTACATTATTACCCCTTCTTACAAAGGAACATAAAGCTTGCTCTGAAACGCCCAGAAAGGGTTCATTCTTTCTCTTTCCTTCTGTTATTTGCATTATCATGGTCAACAAATGCTTTCACAAAAACATTCCAAGCCACCCAGAGCCCTCCTCCTCCTCCTCAGACATTCCTTCCATTTCCTGAGGGGGGATGGTCACGGGTAGGGGGGACTGGAACCTCACAAAGGCCTCCTGGTTATCCTGAAGAGGTAGAGGCCACTGCAGAGTTTAGATGGCCAAATTAAAAGTACAGAATCAAATTGCTGTTTGCAGTTCTTATGACTATGAGTCTAACACTTTGACATTCACATTTCCCCCCAAGTACCTCAAATAACAAAAATAAAAATGCCAAGAATGAAGTTAGTCTAGGCTAATCTTTCCAAAGTGTAAAGAAGTTATAATCCCACAATTTAACACAGTGCTCAGGGCTTTGTGTGTTCTCTTTCTAGTTCAGCCAAGCTCCTGGGGTCTAGTATTTAAAATACTTGAATTATATCTTCATCTTGTGCTGACTGAAAAATTTTTCCAAAAGACTGCAAAAGTGACTCACAATTCAGATGTATAAAACAGCTTCTAACTTAAAAGATACCAGTGAGGACTACCCATACAGTAGGTAAAGCTGTATACATTCATGATACAAAGGATGGGACACCAGGATGGATGGCCACACATAACAATGCTCTCTGGGTTCCTTTGTGACACCTGGAGGGAAAAAATGGCCCGACTGGGTTGTACTGTATTTACATGTTCACTGGCTTCTTCCTGACTAGCACCACTCTTCCCCCACAACCCCAACATTTTGAAGCTACTTATTTTAAGTCACAGGAATATTCAATCTAAGAAAAGCATCTTATTAGAGTAATATAATTTCTTAAAGAAGATAGCATATTTACAGACATCTAACACATGAAAATACTCTATTTTATACTAAATTCTGGTTCAAATGAACTACAATACAACATTTTGCCTTGTCTGCAGAGTGAGGACTGTTCAGATTGGGGCATAAGGTGGGCTGCCCCCTCATAGTGACTCTCTACTGTCAGACAAGCCCAAATCGGTTCCCGTAGTTGGGGAAGGTTCAGGAGCAAGGTTTAGACTGAGAGTTTCTAGCCAGTTGGGTTACACATCCACTCCTTTGATGAGAGATCCTTCTAAGACTATGGTGAAATCCTGAATGGTCTGCAGAATCCGGATGAGGGAGTTGACGGTCATGCGGTCTCGCAGGAGGGCGCTCTCCTCATACATTCGAGTAATGGCAGGACACTCGGCCAGCAATGGGATCCACTGTGGGAGCAGGCGGTCCCTACAGACCCAAACAGAAACAAGTCCTGAGCACTGCTGGCCTCACTTGCGGAACAGGGCACGCAGAGCCGTGTTCAACTCGGAAGGTGTGGGGCTGGGTGGCACAAAATGTGGCTATGAGGTCAGGAGAGAGGAAACCAAAGCCAGGAAGTTGGATATTTACTGGCGAAAAGACAACGAGACAGTGTAAAGCTAATGAGAAAACCCATTACATTCTAAAAGTGTATTAGAAAATCTATACACATTAAAGGCATTTTCTATTCTGACTTTACTACCTTTAAAAAGAAGCAGAATGTCATTTTCTATTTTTTTTTCCCCAAGTAAACTTGATACAGAATGTCATTTTCTATGTCTTTTTTTTTTACAGGAGCATTATTCTATGGCAAGGCATGCCAGAGTATATTGACCTTTTAGAAGAAAGACTACATTAAATAGTAGGGATTTGCATTTTTTTTTTTTACTTATACAACATAATAAGGTAAGGAACAAAATCAAAGCAGAAAAATATTAAGTAGGATTGTATAAACCAGAAGAAGGTTTGCAGTGGTCTAATAAATCAGAACAGTATAGAGATAAAAGGAGATAAAGATCATGCTCAAAAGGAACTTCAAAAGCACAGCTAAAATTGGGCCCCTTTTATTAAGAAGAAATGCAGAACTCAGTTCTGTAAACCAGCTGTTTCAGGATGACAAAATCTCACATCTTCAATGTTTCCTGATCAGACCCTGACGTTAGTAATCTATTGCTGAGTACCTAAGACAATCTTATTGAGCATCCCCAACCAGGCCATCCTGAATCTCCGTTTGGGGATATCAAAGTTTAGGAGAAAACAAATAGTAAACAGATAACTTAAAAAAAAACTTCTAAATGTCTGTGTGTTTCGTTTCCTACAATGCTGAGAGCTGTTTTAAAATTAATGGACTTTATAGCTCGTATGTATCTTTTTTAAAAAACAAAAGAGTAGGACACAGCTTTAAATAGAAGGTGACATTTATATAGCAAGAATCTGTTAATAGTTGTTAAATTTAAAGCAATATGGTGGTATATATACACTATACAAGGTCTACATAGTAAATACATACACATGCATATGTTGGTGTGTCTAATTATCTACCAACCTTCCATTAGCTATCTATCTACCTTTGGACCAGTACAGAGTAATGACTGAGAGCTGGGCTCTGGAGTGGGACTGGGTATGACCTTGGGAAAGTTTGCTAAATTATCTTATCTCATCTATTTTCTTATCTATAAAATGGGGAAAACAAGTGCTACCCCATGTAGTGGTGGTGGTGAAGTGATAGGAAGATTAAATGAGATAATATAGGTAAAATACTTAGAACACTGCCCAACACATAATAAGCACCCAAAAAGTACTAGTCTTATAATAAAACTTAGAATGAAAGAAACCCAAGGGAGAGCTTTGCAAGGGGTGTAATCTGGTATAACCTTTTTTGGACTCCTGTTCAACATGTAACAAAGATAGAGAAAGTAAGAAACTGGCTTTGTACCGTGTTCCAAGGCAAACTAAAATCTGGAATTTGCCATCCTTCCCAATGTTCCTGGGTGCAGTATTAATAGCATTTACATAGTGGCAGAAGGTTTTGCAGGACGATTTCTGAATAAGGACATCATCTTCATTGTCTATAATCTGGTCAATTGTTTCAAAATAAGCAACTGCCCTCTCTGGGGAAGGAAACCAGAATCATATCACAATACATGTCAACACTTCATATATAGAAAGATTCATCACTTAATTTAATCTGCAAACACTAACGATGCTTTGCATTATAGCCACTCCTGAAGCCAAAATCGTTAGTTTATCATTGATTTCAGAATGAATTCCAGAGTCCATGTTTCATGGTAAACCCATATGCTCCCAGTAATTTATTTTCTAATTTAGACTGCATTCCAGAAGGCTGGAAAGTTTATTCTCTTTAAAATACCTTCATGAAATGGAAATTGACAAAAAAGAAAAGAAAAATAGAATTTTCTGTTAAGACTAGAAACTTCTAGAAGTAACTAGCAATGACATGTTAGCCACTGAGATGGCACTCTCTGTTCTAGTTATATTAATAGAATGACTGACTAACACTTTTCAACGCCTGAGTAAGTAAATCTGAGGAATAGAGTTGTACGTATACACATAACAGATGCAGGAGCAGTAAGATTCTAGGCATTCCAGAAGAAAAAAAAAATCAGTCCTGGGGGCCTAGCTCTGTCAACTTTCCTTTCTTTGCCTAAAAATTTTGAGTTAGACAAAATCAACTACTTCATCTAGGTCTTATTTACAAAACACAGAATGATTAATTGCCTTTTTAAAGAAACTGGGAATTCTAGAAGAGCTGCATACCAAAAGAAAGATTTACAAGCTTAGCAGGCTAGAGAAGCACACTCTTTTTTTCTTCCTTTCGGGGATGTTGCAGGTGCAAGAGAAGCACACTCAAATAGAGCTTTCTGTGATGATGGAAATGTTCTCTAGCTACAAGATCCAATTTGGTAGTCACTAGCCACAGGCAGTACTGAACACTTGAAACGTGGCCACTGTGACTAAGAAACTGAATTCTAAATTTGATTTAAATTAAATAAATTTAACTTTAAATGGCCATGTGTGGCTAGTGGTTACTAAATTGAACAACACAGAGCTAAAGAAATCTTTTATAAAATAAATTATATCATATTATTCCTCAGGCTCAATGGCTTCGTACTTTCATTCAGGATGAAGGTCAAAGAACTTTCAATGACCTGGAAGGTCCTACACAACATGGCCCTGGCCCTAGACCACCCCTTCCCTCAATCTCCTATTCTCTCTCTCCCTCACTCTGCTCCAGTCACGCTGGTCTCCTGTGGTTCCATGAAGAGGCCAGGCATGCTTCTACCTTGCAGCCTCGGCACTGGCAGTTCTCTCACACTGGAGTGCCCTTCTCCCCGATATCCACACGGCTCACTTCCTTACCTCCTGAAGGTCTGTGCTTGAATGTCACCTTGACATTCAGTGGAGCCTAAAACCACCCCACTTAAAAGAGCACTCACTCCCCACTCCATTTCTTTTTACACTGCTCTATTTTTTTCCAGATCAATGATCATATTTCTAACATATATATCATATGAATTACATATTTATTATATTTTTGTGTATTTTTTCCTCCCCCACCCACACCAGAAAATAGGTTTGTCAACCATAGGGATTTCTGTCTGTTTTGTTTACTGATCTTGAGCATCTAGAATACTGTTTGGAATATTGTATACATTATAAATATTTGTTGAGTGAATGAAAAACAAAGATAGTGCTTATTTGATATATATTTTTTAATATTTGTTTCATCTTTTTGAGACAGAGCCTTGCTCTGTTGCCCAGGCTACAGTGAAGTGGCATCATCATAGCTCACTGCAACCTCAAATTCCTGGGTTCAGCTGGGCGTGGTGGCTCACGCCTGCAATCCTAGCACTCTGGGAGGCTGAGGCGGGCGGATCACTCAAGATCAGGAGTTCGAAACCACCCTGAGCAAGAGCGAGACCCCGACTCTACTAAAAATAGAAAGAAATTAATTGGCCAACTAAAAATACATAGAGAAAAAATTAGCCCGGCATGGTGGCACATACCTATAGTCCCAGCTACTCAGGAGGCTGAGGCAGAAGGATCGCTTGAGCCCATGAGTTTGAGGTTGATGTGAGCTAGGCTGATGCTATGGCACTCTAGCTGGGGCAACAGAGTGAGACTCCTCTGTCTTAAGAAAAAAAAAAATTTCTGGGTTCAAGGTTCAAGTTATCCTCCTGTCTCAGCCTCCCAAGTAGCTGCGACTACAGGCACAAGCCACCATGCTCTGCAAATTTTTCTGGTTTCTTTTGTAGCAACAGGATCTTGCTATACTTTAGCTCAGGCTGTTCTTGAACTCCTGGCCTCAAAAGTGATTCTCCCGCCTCGGCCTCTCAAAGTGTTAGGATTGTAGGCATGAGCCACCACACCTGGCCTGATATTTATTTTTAAAAACAGATTCCTTATCATTAACCTTTATTCATTCAAATTCCTGGGTCTTTGAGTTTTCCAAGAAACATTTCAATGACTCTATAATAACATACATCTGCTTTATTTACCTATGAAGTCCCAGATGAAGACATTCTTGTGAAAGATGCGGGCAGATCTGAACCCATGGTGGAAAACTTGCTCAAGTGCTGCAACCAGGCCATTTTCTCCACAGAGCAGCACCGTGAGGCTCCCTCTCTGTGGAGCATAACACACAGGGACAATGAAAAATCTGCAGCATCTATGTCTAAGAAAAACACTAGAGAAGCACGTGCTGAGGGGAGCTACATGAAGCATGTTTTTACAGCCACTAGGAAACAGCTCACAAATGAAAATTAAAGCACCTCATATTGCCTTGTGCATTACATATAAAAAGCATCTTTAAAAATTCAATTTTATAGTCCGTAATACCTCTTTTTCAGGTTTGTGAAAATGTTTCACAATATTGTTCACAGCTTCTCCAATTCCTTCTTGGATCTGCCCAGCGTTGGGTTCTGTAAAATAATGAACAGTGGCTGCATTCTCACGTGAGACAAATAAACCAATGTACTAGGGGATATCAACTGTGTCCACCAAGGCAGAAAACACATCACCAGAGCAGGCTGGCTTTGCCAGGAGCTTCGTGAAACTTGCCTCTGGCCAGTTTGGCCAAGTGAGAAGCATCTTGGCATGATGGAAAACAATCCAAGAGAGCCCTAGATTCCCATCCTAGCATTATCACTTACAATCTATAACTCTAGCCAATGTCTAACTTCCTCTGCGTTTGAGTTTCCTCAACTGAAAACAGGGAAAATGCACACCTCACTGGGAAAACTGAATGAGATATAGGTGTCAATCACCTGGCACAGTGCCCGTCACAAAGTGCTAGCAAGACCCAGATATGAAGAGTGAGGTTGGGGAGAGGCCCAGCATCACTCCTTAGATGTTCCCTTATGCTACCTACTTCGAGCCCCTTAGTGGCCATAGAATAAGGCTTGTGAAGCTCTGACCGGCTAAGCTGGGGTCTGACGTTTTGCTGTTGTGTTTAAAATGAGGGGAAGATGCCAGGTACCCTGTGGCACTCCAACCTGAAGCCCAGAACTCCTTCTCTTCCTGGCTAGTCAGTCTGTCTCAGCACTGCTTCCTTCTTCTAGCCAGCACTTGCTAATCTAGGCTACTGTCCTGAGGGACAGGTTGGTGGGCTGCTTGAATGTAACCTAAACCACTTTTGTCCACCAAATCCCAAGAATGATTAAAACAAACAAAAGAAAAGGTGGTAAATATTTTATCCTCCAGGGTCAGAGGTAACAAAAGAAAAAGTATATATTTTGGTGAATGTTTTTTTGGAAACAAAGTCTTGCTCTGTTGCCTGGGCTAGAGTGCAGTGGCATCATTACAGCTCACTGGAACCTCAAACTCCTGGGCTCATGCAATCCTCCTGCCTTAGCCTCTCTAGTAGTTGGGACTACAGGCATGTGCCACCATGCCCAGCTAATTTTTTTCTATTTTTAGTTGCTGGCTAATTTTTTTTCTTTTTCTTTTTTTTTGAGACAGAGTCTCCTTGTGTTGCCTGTGCTAGAGTGTCGTGGCATCAGCCTAGCTCACAGAAACCTCAAACTCCTGGGTTCAAGCGATCCTCCCGCCTCTGCCTTCCAGATTATAGGTGTGAGCTGCTAAGCTTGGCCCATCTCTGAGTCTTGAGTCATTTAAAATTTTCTGCTTATAGGCTGGGCTACCGTGGCACACATATCTCTCCAAAAAATAGAACAAATTAGCCTGGCATGGTGGCACACACTTTCTAGTCCCAGCTACTCAGGAGGCCAAGGCAGGAGGATTGCTTTAGCCCAGGAGTCTGAGGTTGCTGTGAGAGCTAGGCTGATGCCATGGCACTTTAGTCCGGGTGACAGTGTGAGACTGTCTCAAAATTCAATCAATCAATCAATCTGCTTATTCAGTGAGAAAAGAAAATATGACCAAAAATGTGGTCTATAAAAGCCTCTCAAAACAGTAAATACCCTATGAAACTGGACTGATTCAGAAGTTGCAATAATTTAGATGAATTAGCTAAAGTCTACTATTTAATTTTAAATCAGCATAATTAAAATTCACCATACAATAAAAGTCACCAATTTTAAGTATGCAATTTGATGAGCTTTGACAAACGTATAATCATGTAATCACCACCACAATCATGATACATAAAATTTCCATCATCCCCCCAAAGTTCCCCTATGCCTCATTTTAATCAATCCCCTTCCCCAGCTCCCATCTCCTGGCAACCACTGATCTTTCTATTATTAGTATATTGCCTTTTCTAGAATTTAGTATAAATAGAATCATATAATATACAGTCTTTGTTTCTGGTTTCTTTCACTTAACCTAATGTTTTTGTTATTTATTCATGTTGTTAGATGTAATAGTAGTTCATTTTTATGTATTGCTGAATCATAGTCCATTGAATAAGATGTATGACGATCTGTTTATCCAGTCACCAGTTGATGGATATTGTGGTTGTTTCCATTTTTGGCTATTATGAATAAAGCTGCTATGAATACCTGTGTCAAGTCTTTGTGTACAACTCTTTGTGTAGATGTATGTATTCATTCCTCTTGGGTAAATATCTAGAAGTGAGATTGTCAGGCCAAGGGTATGGCAAGTATACATGTATCTTTATAAATGACAAACTTGTTTTCCATTTTGCATTCCCACTAGCAATGTGTGAGCTTTCCACTCACTGCTCCATGTCCTTACCAATAACTGGTATTATCAATCTTTTTGATTTTTAGACATTCTACTGGGTGTGTGGTGTGAAGTTTACCTGTGAATGCAGAAAGGGATTATGAATCAAGAGAAAAATTTGAGCAATAATAGAGCAGATTTTTAGACTATATCATCCCAGTAGTTAGTATACCATCATGTCCATTTGTTAGTACATGATCCCAGAGTGCTAGGATTACAGGCAGCTACCACGCCCAGCCAAAACAAAAGAAATGTATTCTCTCGCAGATGTGGAGGCCAGAAGCCGGAATTCAGTATCACTGGGCACAAATCAAGGTGTCAGCAGGGCTGCACTCTCTGGAGGCTCTAAGGAAGAACCCCTTCCTTGCCTCTTTCAGCTTCTGGTGGCTACTGGCATCCCTTGGTTTGAGGATGTAACACTCCAATTTCTGCCTCTGTCTTTACATTGCCTTTACCTCTGTGTATGTGTCTAACTTTCCTCTGCCTCCCTCTTATAAGAATACATGTGACTGCATTTAGAGCCCACCTGGATAATCCAGGATAACTCCGTAGCTGGAGATCCTTAACACAACTACAAAGATCCTTTTTTCAAATAAGACAACATTTACAGATCCTAGGGATTAGGATTTTATATTCTTGAGACACATTATTCAGTCTACTAAAGTCCGTATTAGTATAAATTATAAGTTTATTGTACTACTAAAGATGGCACACAAACGTAGTATCCTATCCATAAAACTCACATTCCTTTATAGTATTTTGTTTCATCATTCCTATAAGAAGAAAGTTGGGAGGAAGAGATAGAAGGAAATTTTAATCTCTTAGAATAAGATGCACCAGAAAGCCAGATATAGCTATCTAGGAGTATTGTAATATATGACTGTTTTATTCCTCCTTTCAGTTTCAGGTAAAATATTTATTCGTATTGCCACAGCTTACTTAAAACAGCATGCAGGATATTTTTTTTTAAATTAGATTTTAACATCTAAACTCTTTAGGCTTTTTTTTTTTTTTTTTTGAGACAGAGTCTCACTCTGTTGCCCGGGCTAGAGTGCCGTAGCATCAGCCTAGCTCACAGCAACCTCAAACTCCTGGGCTCAAGCGATCCTTCTGCCTCAGCCTCCCGGGTAGCTGGGACTACAGGCATGTGCCACCATGTCCGGCTAATTTTTTCTATATATTTTTTGTTGGCCAATTAATTTCTTTCTATTTTTAGTAGAGACGGGGTCTCGCTCTTGCTCAGGCTGGTTTCGAACTCCTGACCTCCAGCGATCCACTCGCCTCAGCCTCCCAGTCTTTAGGCTTTTGATTGTTAATGTCTTACCTTTATTTTTTCCCCTTTACTCCCTCCCTCCTTCTCCTTTTTTGTTTTTTTCCTCCCCCATTTTAAAGTCCCTTCTCCCAAATTACTTTTCATCAACTTTCTTCTTTTTTAATCTCCTTACCACAATTCATTAATGCAACTGTTTTCTGTGAAATGGTCACACGAAGCCCTGCAACATTTGAGGCACACTGGAAAATACAAAAGTCAACTACTTACTTGTAGTTTTTCCTGTCAGTGATGTGATGCTCAATCTCCTGGCCACAGTGGGTGATTTCTGCTGCGGTGGAGTCCTACACTGCTTTACCAGGTCCTCATCCGATGCTGTTGTCATCAGTTCTCCAATAAGAATTCTCTCCAGGCTCCCGTCATCAATGCCTTTCCCCAGCCATCTCCCACATGGGAATCTGGTAGGATGAAAAAAAACTTCTGAGTCACCAATTTGTTTTTACTAGTTTCAATCAGACTTTTAAAGATGGCACCGTGGGGAAGCCCATTATTTTAATGCCTGTGGGTTATTTATGAAGAATTTCAAAATACAGAAAAGTGGAGAACCCATATTAGACACCCATATTCTTTCTTATCACCAAACACTTAATATTTTGTCACGTGCTTCATTTTTATTTTTTGTTGAAGTATTTTAAATTATGACATTAGGACACTTCATCTCTAAAAACACTTCATTATGAATCTCTAAAATACAAGGACATTCTCCTATATAGCCACAAATCATTATCACTTCCTTCATAATTCTTTAATATTTTCTTATACCTAATCTGTATTAAAATTATCTGGTTAGTTAAGAATGTTTTCAAACTAGATATTAATGTAGGAGTCAAACCACAGAAGAAAAGAGGAGAATGTTCCCATAGAGTAGTGCTGGCTGTAACTAGCAGAGTCTAAGAGGTCTTTCTATCTTACTGAAATTATTTTAGGCCTCCTTTTTCCTTTCTTCTGAGAGTTATACCAATCTTTTCAATACTTATTGGCTAAGCATTAGCAGCAAATGCCATCTATTTTTTTAAAAAGTATTTTTTGGGCAATTTTGTATTATTTAAACAAAAACAAAACAAACCCAAAAAACCAAACTAAAATTCAGAAAGCAGTAGAAGAGCTTTAAAAAGAAAATAATTTCTTAAACTTTTTTTTTTTTTTAAACAGACAGGGTCTTGCTCTGTCACTAGGTTGGTGTGATCAGAGCTCACTGTAGCCTTGGACTCCTTAGCTCAAGGGATCCTCGGCCTTGCTAATTTTTCTTATTTTCTTTTTTTGGAGAGACGAGGTCTCACTATGTTGCCAGGCTGGTCTTGAACTCCTGGCCTCAAGTGATGATTCTACCTCAGCTTCCCAAAGTGCTGGAATTATAGGTGTGAGCCATGGTGCCTGGACTCTTAAATCTTTCCTTATCTGAAAAGTCTCAAAACAAAGAATTCTGAGCTCCCAAGGCCATTTACTTACCTGTATGTATGTCCTGTGATTTCATTTCTGACCATGACACAATCCACTAGCCATTTGGCTAACAGTCCTGAGTTATCGTGACCAATCTGAACAGTGGTCAGCTTCCCCAAGTTCTGGCACTGTAGGGACAGGACCTTAGGTTATTCAGTAACCGATCCCATCCTGCTACCTCTCAGTTTTAGCAGGGGCACTTGGTTTCATCTAATTTAACAACTGCAGAGACCCACCCTGCAAAATGTACTCAGCTATGTACTAGAAAAACATATTTACATGTATTCCTTGCTCTCAGGGGGATCTCAAATAATGAGACAGGAGACATATGGATATTAACTACCAAATGAGGTGGACTGCACAGGTGCTAGACTGGAAATGTAAATAAGTGCTAGAAGAATGCTGGGGAAGGAACAGCTACTTCTACTTGGGAATCCCAAAAACATCAGTGAAACTGTGATTTGTGCCTTGAAGGATGAGAAGAATTTCAAGAAGTAGGAAAAGGAGGTCAGAAAAACAACTACCGATTTGAAAAATCACACACTGATATTTTTCTGTTTCTAATAAAATACTAAGGCAGAACTGACTTTAAACCTTATCTACTAGAAGTTTTTGAAACTAATGTAATAAAGGCATAATTATCAACGTCTTTAACTGGCCCTTTGTGGACAAGTACAAAATAAAGCAATGATAATAGGAGTAGTAAAAATGAATGTTAATTAAATTCTGGCTTTTAAAATCTGATAATGAAAAGATCACAGACCCCAACTAAATATGTGCTGGACTGGAACACCAGAGCTGTGAGTTCTTAAAGTACTTTACTTCTTTGTATCTCAATGAGAAGGCATCACAGTGATCCAGCTGAGGGATGGCATCTTGAATTAGTTGTGCAGCAGAGATGGAAAGCAGTAGGCGGATGTGAGAGAGAGCTTGGAAAAAGCAATGATGGGACTTATAGTTTTTTTTGTTTGTTTTGAGACAGAGTCTTGCTCTGCTGCCCGGGTCAGAGTGCCGTGGCGTCAGCCTAGCTCACAGCAACCTCAAACTCCTGGGCTCAAGCAAGCCTCCTGCCTCAGCCTCCCGAGTAGCTGGGACTACAGGTACACACCACCATGCCTGGCTAATTTTTTCTATTTTTAGTAGAGATAGGGTCTCACTCTTGCTCAGGCTGGTCTTGAACTCCTGAGTTCAAGCCTCAGCCTCCCAGAGTGCTAGGATTATAGGTGTGAGCCACAACACCAGGCCAATATAATGTAGTTTATGTTCCATAATTGGTAGGGGAAGAAAAGCCAAGGGTTTTAATCTTTTACACACAGAAGGCTGTGAGTCCACTGCATGGATAAAGTCAAAATGCCTCTTGGGGGGCATTATGACTCTAAGTAGAAACTGCTACTCCTAGACCCCAAGGAACATGAGAATGGAACATTCAGTTACTACTAGTTCCCTCCTGAAACACAAGGGGGTATTTGTCTTCTTCTTGCATGTCAGGATCAACCTGCATGTGGGCTCAAACACATGGAACTACTTCTCCAGGTAAGACCTGAAAACTGACTATAATATTGAGAGGCATTTTTATAGAATCACCCTATAAATGTCACCATATGATCTAAAATCCATAAGCATGGATATCAGCTCTCTTGTACTTTTGCCAAAGGATGGCCAGGTTCTGGCAGGGAGCGTTTTACAGTAGGGAGGAGAACCACCATGGGGAAAACATTTATTTCAATGTTCTCTGTTTGGCAGTTTCATGCTAGGTTCTGGGAATCATGGGATAGCGCTGGGTAAAGCTTCAAAGCACACCATTATAAGTGAAAAATAGAGCTTAACAATGAAAACAGCAATACTGAAAATATAAAATAAATTAGTACAAGCTGCTTAAGACAACTTCAGGCATATAATCACAAAAATGATCCTGCATGCTTGAGTGTTCTTTTGATTTGATCTGATTCAAGGAAAAATGAAAAATAGAAACTGGAATCCTTCTGTAAAATTACATATGACATTTTCTGGTGAGGAAAGTATTAGCTGAGCCTACCTCAAAAGTCATTTCGAGGAGGTTTTTGGGAATCTGCATTACTCCCGTGTCTCCTAGCTCTCCTGATACACAGATCCAAGGGTTTGATGTGATGATTGCATTGCTCAGTTTTTTGATTGGGATAATCACTGATCTATAGGGAATCACTAAAAGAAAAATACAGAAATTAGTGAAAAATTATAATAAAATTCTCTTGATAACAAAACATATATTAAGAACACTGTTGGTTTTCACTGATAATTTGCTTTTTATGATCTATTAAGATGTACTAACACAGAAAGATAAGATTGTAACCTCTTCCTGTCTAGAAAGATAGGTCTGGTTCATAAACCACAAGTCCCAATACTTGTGGTGGTGATTTCCATAACATATACATCATCGTGTACATATGACATATATATCACCATTAAATTTATAAACAATCTCAAGCATTAGCACCAGAATACCTGAGGACATGAACACTGACTATACTATACAATGTTTTCACTTCTTAATTTTTTACATATTTACTTTTGTACCAAAATCAAGTACAAATGAACATGGTTACTGATACTGATATGGTTTCATATGAAAAGAGGGGAGGATGACTTCTTGGACAGTATCCTGTTGTTGCTGACTTTCTTGGGCAATGCTTTAAAGCCGCAGTCCCCAAGCCCTGGGGACCAGGCTGCAGAGCTCCCCCGCTCTGCCTGTGGAAAAGTTGTCTTCCATGAAACTTAGGAAACTTCATCTGTGTTTACAGCCACCATCACTTGCATCACCACCTGAACTCTGCCTCCTCACCTTCCTCATGGTGGAAAAACTGTCTTCCATGAAACCAGTCCCCAGTGCTAAAAAGGTTGGGGACCATTGCTTTAACACGCTGCACTTCACAGCTTTCCCATCCCAGGTTTACAGCACACTATGCAATGCCAAGAATAATAAACAATTTCTGGACATACCATGAAGTCTACAAACCACAACTTGGAAAGCTATTAAGAGGGCCCCAGGGAAAGAGTCAAGATGTGCAAATAGGCCTGTGTGAAACCTTTTCCTTCTAGAGGCTTTTCCAAAGGCAAACCACTAGGTGTCACTGTCCCATCACCGTCCTTTGAGCAAAAAAAGTTATACATTATGTTCTCCCTTCTCTTTTAAAAAAATGCAGCTAGATGTTGAGAATCGGGAATGAAAGAAAGAAGAAAAATAAAAAAAGAATAAAAAAATAAAAAAATAAAAAAATGCAGCTAGTTTAAATACATTAGCACATTTTGTCCATCAGAGCTGTACTTTATATTTTTTTTTTACAGATAGAGTAGAATCAATATTTTTTGTTGGTATCCATGGGATTTCTGCTCATTTGGTCACAAGAGGGGATGTTAGAAGCCCTCCTTGAAAGATCTACATGTAAGACGAAAAACATTTGCTTATATCAGTTAGGACCTGTGTTCAGCTGCAAGTATCAGAAACTTGAAAACTAGTAGTTTAAACAGCTCAGTAATTTCATTTTTCTTACATAATAAGAAACCATACTGGACAAGGTACAGTAGGGTAGAATCAATACTTTTTTTTAATAGGGTAAAATCAATATTTTTTGTTGATATCCTTGGGATTTCTGCTCATTCAGTCACAAGAGGGGGTGTCAGAAGCCCTCCTTGAAAGATCTACACATAAGATGAAAAACATTTACTGGACAAGGTGCCCAGATATAGCCTCACAATATGAGCTCATGGTTCAGTGTGCTCTTAGAGAAGAAAACGAATGGGATAAATGGTTTCTCTAATTTTGCAAAAGTGACTTTCTTTATGTTAGGTGAATAACCTCCCTTTCCATCCTTTTATTTTGGCTGAAGGAAAGGAAAATGTCAGACGAAAGGCCATACCTTCATGGTTTAGTAATCATCAGAATCAGTTTTTGAAACCGAAAGCAGAAGAGGTTAGCATTAAACTTTATTTTAGATGCCAGAGGCTTCTCTCATTTCTTGCATTGACAGGACTAGAAAAGCTGCAGAAAAGGGCCTGTTTAGGGTCAGCAGTTCTGTGCCTGCAAAGGGCCCACAGATGCACAACAGTGATTTCATACTTTGAGCATTAAAAAAGCAACATTATTAAATTAAAAAAAAACTTTTCATGAAGAATTCCTCAAATTGAAACAGTTACTCAGAAGATGAGAAATCTATAAATATAAGGAGGGTCTCAGGAATCCTAAACCTCTGCTATTTCTTCTCTTTTAAAACTATATATAGCATCTTAGATTCTTATGCCTGCAGAAACCTAATAAATTAGTAATAGCTTGACAGATACTGTAAGTTGACCCAATACCCATTCTAACTCCCTTTTTACTTGTCTACTTCTACCAGAGACTAGAAAGCCAAAACCTAGACAGTCCTGGCCAGTGATGTTTATTGGGATATTTTGAAAAATTATGTTTTTCTAGCACAGATTCTGCCCCTTCCTCCTTGGCATTCCTTCCTTCTTCCTGCTGGAAGATGGCTTGAGAACAGCCATCTTGAGACCATGAGGTGATTAGCACACATTAGGATGCCTAGGAGGAAAGGGACAAGCCTGGGTCTGTTGATAGTACAGCAGACTGTCTACCTGGAGACTTCTTATTATGTAAGAAAAATGAAATTACTAAGCTGTTTAAACTACTGGTTTTCAAGTTTCTGATACTTGTAGCTGAACACAATTCCTAACTGATGTAAGTAAAATTCTCCAAAGTAGGGAAGGGGACCCACTGCAAATAAGAATTAGTAATGGTAGGTAGAATAAATGCTATAATTGAGCTTTATATCAAAAATACATCTCTAATCAGCATTTCCTCCCAAAGTTCAATGATGTCCACTTATATAAGTTTATTATTATCATACACTGATTCTTTGAATTTATGTTTCAGTTATTAGAACATTTATTTAATAAAATACTTCTTTTCACATCTATCATAGGTAACATTTTCTATTACAGACTGGGTTTCTTGGCAAACAGACTCTGAGTCAGAAATCAGCATGCACAATATTGCTCCTAGAATCAAAATGTGAGGATGAAAGCAGGATTGGTTGGGGGAAATGTTGACAGTGATGCAGTCTCAATGAAGTCCTCAGGTGACCCTTTGGGGAGCCCTGGAACAGCCCTTTGTTCAGTCACAGGATGCTGGCTGGCCCTGGCACAAGGGATCACCTTGGTAAAGTAGTCTTCTTCTTCAGTGAGGTTCTCCCCACAGACTGACAATTGAGGGCTTCTGGCAGCACTCCCAGCAGCCAGGGAACATCTGGGGGTGTGTCACAGTGCCTACCTGTTCTATGGTATATCTCACTTTTAAAAATATAAATGCTTTTATTCTATTAGTCACCTCAGTAACTCTTCACTTAACAGTCAATTCTCCAGACTTACTGATAGTGGTGAACACACTGGTGAAGCAGAAATAGTCCACAGCATTGAGGGAAAGAAGATGGTAAAGAAATTGCTCTCTTTCTTCTTCACAACGTAGAAAAGCATAACGCTTATAAAGCTTCCTAGGAAAGGGAAAAACAAACACAAGACAGTAGTATCTTTTCTTTTTTTGTATTTAAAAACTTTTTCACTATGTCTTATTTAAAAATAAACACTTTCTTTTAGAGAAACAATGAGTAGAAAATTTAATCTTGAAAAAATAGACAATTCAAAACCTCTTTTTTTTTTTGAGACAGAGTCTCACTCTGTCAACCCAGCTAGAGTGAAGTAGCATCATCATAGCTCACTGAAACCTCAAACTCCTGGGCTCAAACAATCCTCCTGCTTCAGCCTCCAGCATAGGTGGGACTACATCCATGTGCCACCACGCCTGGGGTCTCGCTCTCGCTCAGGCTGGTCTCAAATTCCTGAGCTCAAACAATCCTTCCACTTCGGTCTCCCAGAGTGCTAGGATTACAGGTGTTGAGCCATCTCACCTGGCCTCAAAAACATTTTTTTTTTTTGAGACAGAGTCTCACTCTGTTGCCCAGGCTAGAGTAAGTGCTGTGGTGTCAGCCTAGCTTACAGCAACCTCAAACTCCTGGGCTCAAGGGATCCTTCTGCCTCAGCCTCCCGAGTAGCTGGGATTACAGGCATGCGCCACCATGCCCGACTAATTTTTTTTTCTATATATATTTTTAGTTGGCCAATTAATTTGTTTCTATTTTTAGTAGAGACAGGGTCTCGCTCTTGCTCAGGCTGGTTTTGAACTCCTGACCTTGAACGATCCACCCGCTTCAGCCTCCCAGTGTGCTAGGATTACAGGCGTGAGCCACCGCGCCTGGCCCTCAAAAACATTTTTAACCTAACTATTATGGTAGTTAGAGAAACTCTGTCCCTATGAATCCATTTTATCTATCAAACTAAAGTGATGACCAATGTGACAAGGAGGCAATGAATAGCCATTCTCACAACTGGTGAGACTGAAAAGTTCAGGAAAGCATTATTGGTAACAATTTTTTTCTTTTTAAGAGAGAGGGTCTCACTCTGTTGCCCAAGTTGCAGTGCAGTGGAATGATTATAACTCACTGTAGTTTCAAACTACTGGGCTCAAGTGATCCTCTTGCCTCAGCCTCCTGAGTAGCTGGGACTACAGGTGTGCACCACCACACTCAGATAATTTATTTTTATTTTTTGTAGAGACAGGGTCTCACTGTCTTACCTAGGCTGGTCTCAAACTCCTGGCCTCAAGTGATCCTCCTGCCTTAGCCTCCCAAAGTGCTGTAATTACAGGCTAGCACCTGGCCTGGTAACAATTTTAAACCAGTCATACCCCTTGACTCATTAGTTTAACTTTCAGGACTCAGTTCTAAAGATGCAATATGAAATGGGAGCAAAGATTTTATTAAGCACTTAAATTTAAACACTTTTCCAAGTGTTTTATAGGTATTAATATATTTAATGCTCATGACCATTCTATGAAGTAAGTCTATTAACATCATCATTTTATAGATGGGGAAAACAGAAATACAGAGAAGGTAATTATCTTGTCCAAAGCCATTCAAATGGTAAATATTAATAGTAAAGGTAATATCTGAAGACAGGCATTGAGACTTCAGAGTTTAAACTCTTTTTTTTTTGAGACAGAGTCTCACTCTGTTGCCCGGGCTGTAGAGTGCCGTGGCATCGAACTCCTGACCTTGAGCTATCCACCCGCCTCAGCCTCCCAGAGTGCTAGGATTACAGGCATGAGCCACTGCGCCCGGCCCGGAGTTTAAACTCTTATAGTGAAATGAATACACTGTTCAGCTATAAAAAAGGGTACTGAATTACAAATACAGTATAATCTTAACTAAGAGAACATGCATAGAAGAAAGTATAGAAGAAAACATGAAATGCTTAGTATTCTTTAGAGAGGATTATAAATGATTATCATTTTCTTCTTTATACTTTGGTCACAATGGCATGAGTGACTTTTATAATTGGAGTAATAAAAGTCAGTTTTAAGAGAACGAGGTCAGGTTCACAGGCTATATGTCATACTGCATTCCTTATCAAACCCACTCTTGGGACACTAAGACTCATCCTGAAATGCTCCAGGGGTAAGTAATCCAAAGGTGATTATGTACAAATGAAAAACTACAAAAAGCACTGAGTCACCATGAGGGGATTCTAATAAACTGTCTTTGTTGAATTCTCTGCATACCTTTGCTTCTGAGAACTCAAAGTCCTTAGCCTTCAAATTGGCATTAATGTACATATAAGGGCAATGTATTTCATCCAGAAGGATTTCTTGATAGAGTAATGAGAAATTACCAAAAAAGTTAACAATTAACTGACATGCACTTGATTGGTTTCCTGGCTCTAAACTAGTGGATGTAAGTATTAGCAAGATTCTCAGAAGCAGCGCTTTACTGTGGATGCCCCCATCCCCACCTCTTTTTTACTATGCTACTCTACGTTTTGTTCTGATTTTTACAATATGAGATAAGGTTTATGTAAGTTCAACTTATCTTTTGGATGTTACTATCAGCTTGTGTGGACTATTTTTTTTTTCTGAGAGTATAGCAGAGCAATCTGGCCTTTGGCTGTGAAATTTGGTGTGCCCTCCCAGAAATGAGCATGCACTATGTCAAGACAGAGTTTCTGAAGCACATGCCTGTTAGAAAGGAATGCGTGTGCACGGGAATCAGCACTTCATGGTGAAGAAGCCAGTTTGTCAGCTTCTGTAATTTGGTTTGCAAGCACATAGGTCATAGAAACAAAAACGTATCAAAAGGCAGTATCTTACTTGGTGAGTAGTTGGTTGGACAGCAACTGTTTGAGATGCTGGGACAAGAGCTTCTTTTCTAGAGACAATCTTATCCATGCCCGAGCTCTTCCGACATCAGTCTTGATCTCACTCATGTTTTGAATATGCCTAAAAAACAGTGGCAATAGCACAGATGCAGATCCTATGGATAACCCAGAACTAGAAAAGAACTAAAGAGTTAACAGTACTGGGCACAGAATAGAGTTCTTTTATACTTAGAGGAAACAATGGGTAATATATAACTTATGCTGATTAAACCTTCAAAGATTCCATCTGAATCATGAATTTATTCTTACACCAGAATTATGATTACAACACAAGCAAATGGGCAACAGTGTAAGATAAAGTATTTAATACTTATTCACTTGTTCAGGCTTTATTATGTCCTTGTTGTAGACTCAGAGGTACCTGCTAATAGGCACTTGTTTATTCCTGACCCTCAAGAAAATAAAAGTAACAATAAGACAAGCTGAATATTCAAGTTTTTATTCAAAACAATTGTTCTATAGTTTAAATATCTGCCACAACTTTAATCTACTGAATTATTTTTCAAGTTGCACTAGACAACATATAGAAAATATGAAATCTTACTTTCTTTGGCATTAAAGAAGATAAGCAAAAAAAAAAAGAAGAAGAAGATAAGCCATACTACATTAATAATCCTCAAAATTTGAAAGACTTGAAAAATTGTGTGGTCATACAAAAAAAAAACTGTGGCCAAACTTCGATTGAGTGTTTTATTTATGTGTAAATTAGTATTTTGTGTCAATGCAATACCCAGAAGGGATTGAATTCATCTTCCTAAATGATTCCCTTTCTCGAGGGAAAAGAGGATCAGGAAGGGAGGGCAAGCCTAAGGGACAGGCTCTACTGTGAGTCACTGAAGTCTTTGTTACTGTGAACCACCATTCCTTCCTTCAATTTTTTTTATGTCCAGAATGCTGCATCCTGGCTGTAATAAATTTTGCAACAAACCCTTTCCTCTGATGATTCTAAGCATTCAGAATAAGAAATATCCTCAACACAACACACACACATATTCTTTCTTTTTTCCTCTCTCCTGATCTCTGAATCTGAAGATGCAGGTCTCCAACACTCAGTGCTGATATGTGATCAAACACGCATAATAAATAAGATACAAAAGCATATCATATTACACAGAGACACTAAAAAAGTGGCTTAAAAACAAGGCAGAATGAGGAGATAAAAGAAAATTCTGTTGCCATTTTTGTGGGACTTAGATAACCTCACTTCACCTCTAGGAATTTTCTTTAGAATTCATGACAGACTCATTTTTTTAAGAGATAATACTATCACATGTGGTCACAAAATGAAGAGAGCTGGTGTCAAGTAGGACTCCTCTTAGACCCTGGTTGTTACTGGTGGTGGTGGTAGTGGTGGGGCATTTGGCAACCCAAGCTGGTACCTCCAGTATTAGCCTCTTAAACAGCACTGGCTGTTCCTCAGCCCTACAGATATTACTCAAATGACACAGCTGACTGATAGTAACAAGGGCAAGTACTCAGCATTTACCACTTAAAGTTCAACAGTACTTACAAGGTACCCTCGTGAGTGTAGTGCCAGGTTAGAGCTTACATGGTCCAGGAATACTAGTTGAAACAAAGTGTATTAACTGAAAACGAATCTATGAGGCTTGATAAGTACTTGTGTTATGTAATCTTTCCCTAAGTATTCTTCCTACTCTACATTATCAAAATCTAGTGAAATTAGTTTTATCTGGTCTTAAGTATCTGGAGACATCATGGTAAGTGAAGAATGACAAAGTAGAAAATAGCTATAATTTGAAAAGAATGTGTTTAAGGAAAATAGGAAAGATTGAAATATATAAAGTAAAACCTATTTTAGGTGGTAATCAGCATTCCCATCACAAAAGTAGAAGTATTTCTATTAGGTATTTTTTTTTGGAAGGGACATGGCAGTTGGGAGATGAGGCTGCTGGACTCTTCCCCTCAAGACCATCTGAATTACTGGCACTAGGGAAAATGAATCTGCCTAAAATATTGCCTCCTTAATGTAATTCCGTTGTTAAAGAAACTTTTTTTTTGGACACCATTTCATTAAACAACATCCCAATGTTAAAGAACCTCCAAAAGCTCAAAGAATATAGTCTGAACTGCTCAGGCATTCAAGTCCTACTATCTCTTGATCTCAACATATATTTCCAACATCTTTTTTTTTTTTTTTTTGGAGACAGAGTCTCACTTTGTTGCCCTGGTTAGAATGCCGTGGCATCAGCCTAGCTCGCAGCAACCTCAAACACCTGGGCTCAAGGGATCCTTCTGCCTCAGCCTTCCGGGTAGCTGGGACTACAGGCAAGCGCCACCATGCCTGGCTAATTTTTTTTTCCTATATTTTTTAGTTGTCCAATTAATTTCTTTGTATTTTTAGTAGAGATGGGGTCTCGCTCTTGCTCAGGCTGGTTTTGAACTCCTGACCTTGAGCGATCCACCTGCCTCGGCCTCCCAGAGTGCTAGAATTACAGGTGTGAGCCACCGCGTCCGGCCCCATTATCTTCTTATTAAAAAAATATACCATTCCAGGGCATCTGTTTTACAAGGCTTTGCATTCCATTACCTGAAGTACTTACTCTCTTACAGCTTCCCTGTTTGATTCTATTCATCTTTAAACTCCCAACTTCTCCGAGAAAGCTTTCCTTGACCACAACAGCCTTCAATGACTTCTCCAATCTATGAATTTCTACAATCCAATTTCCTACTTAGCATGCACCAGCGACTACTTTTATCATTTTTTTTTTGGCATACATTGTTCTCAGCCTGACATAAGCTCCCCAAGGACAAAGAGGCCAATGCTTCCTTGTATCCTTCTTTGCACCCTACAGGGCCTACCACATAACAGGCACTCAAACAACTCTGTTGCTTTGTAAATCTATATCTAATTTTATGCTTTAAGACAATGTATACATTCTGTGATCATAAACTTTAATCCAAACCCATTAAAAATTTGTTGTGTAGTTACACCATTTGAATCTGTTTTTAATTGAGATAATTTTTATATGTATTATAATTATTATGGCATTGAGTATAATACTACAAAAGTATTACTTCCAAAATAGATCCTGTTAATTCACAAAAACTCATTTATAATGTAGTTTATTTTATTTATTTATTTATTTTTTCTACCATTTTTTATCATCTAGAGTTGTGTAATGTAATGTAATTTAAATAATTACTTGATTGGTTTCTAACCCTGGTACAAAGCTTACTAATTTAGAAAAAATTCCATCACAGTCTGACTGTCACAATAACTGGTGAGAGAGAGATCATCATTTCATTTTTTTCTATTAAAAAAATTTTTTTAGAGATGGGGTTTCACAGAGAAACCCCTTAGTTGCCCCTTAGTTGCCTAAGGTCATACAGTAAATGGTGAAGCCAGGATGTGTTACCACTATACTATGCTGCCACTCATATAAGAGTTACACTTTGTAACAGTTGACTAAGCACTGTACCTAAAATATTTAAAAGAAAAAAGCCTCAGACCAGGCGTGGTGGCTCACGCCTGTAATCCTAGCACTCTGGGAGGCCGAGGCAGGCAGATTGCTCAAGGTCAGGAGTTCGAAACCAGCCTGAGCAAGAGCGAGACCCCGTCTCTACTAAAAATAGAAAGAAATTAATTGGTCAACTAAAAATATATAGAAAATATTAGCCAGGCATGGTGGCGCATGCCTGTAGGCCCAGCTACTTGGGAGGCTGAGCCCAGGAGTTTGAGG
>CAUYRT010016555.1:0-28387 GCA_963574885.1 Lepilemur ruficaudatus | reverse complement strand
GGCAGAGGATTATAGAAAAAAGATGCCAATAATCGTGATAGACGGTGATCATTTTAATTTTAAAATCAGTGGTCAGTGTAGTTCCTAAAGGTTTTATTGAATTCAACTGAACATACTCTAGCCTGATCCTGAGGTTGTAAAGAGGTGAGGTCTGCTTTTAGGTATTTGAGGAAAGTAATTTCTGCTATATAAGACAATATGAAAGAATGATCCTTAACAAGGTATATAAAGATGGATCAGCCAAAAAGAAAAAGGGGTTGAGAAAAAAAAAGAATCCCTGTAGTGGGCGTTTTGGAGGTAAGACAACAAATATGGGCAGCGAAGTTCAGATTTCAGCTGCGCCACTTACTTCAGCTGTGTGACCTTAAGCAAGTTACTAGAGCATCTGTTTCTTCCTCAGTAAAAGGAGAATGTTATTATCTACCTCATGGGGTTACACACACATGAACTCTGATAATGAATACAAAGTGTCCACCACTGGGTCTGGCTGAATAATAGGTACTTAGTACATGCCAGTCTTCTTCCCTGCCCCCCCCCTGCCAATTTTTTAAAAAGATATTTATTCTGAAAAAGATGTTCTAATTTGATGGACAGCAAGTGACAACACGTCAAAGACTAGACTGGTAAAAGTTGGCAACAGTTGAATTAAGAAATGTTCGTGGAAGAAGATTTTAGCAAATAAATGAAGAATGTCCCTACTGTGAAGGAAGAAGCAGTAACATTTGAAGATGACATCTCAGATTGATGATGTATGGGCGAAAACAATGTCAGCACCAGCAGTATTATCCTCCGTCCTGATTTTCTCCTGAGCACTTCTCAATATCTAACACACTATTTTTGTTTTATTTATTTTTAATATATATTGCCTCTGTCCCCACTAAAATGTAAGGTGCATGAGAGAGGGTTTTTGTCTGTTTAGTCCATTGCGAAATCTTCTGCAACTGGTATGTGGTGCAAAATAGTTTCTCAATAAATACTTGTTAAGTAAATGAATTCTTAATAATGCATGACTGGGAAATAATGTTAAGGAAATCTGTTTTCTTGATATTGAATTTAAAAATTAAGTTGTGAGTGTAATATTTAAGGGGCTATTAGACATCATTATTAGCAGCATTTGATTACAAAGTTAGGGAACTAGGGTTATTCTTTTTCTTCATCAGAGTGCCGCTTCTGAAAACGCATTCCCCAAACACAGAATTTGTGAAGAGAGGACAGAAGAAAATAAAACCCAGGTAACTTTTGTACTCAAGCAACTCATGTTTGAGGCAGGCAGTGAGTTAGGGCCAGAGATAAAAACCGTCTTACTAAGAGATGGCCTGGAAAAGGCAGGGGCTTTTGTTGAACTTTTCCATGATCTTAGATAAGTGTCTCAGAATTTTCACTTGATGTTAATTTATAAGTCTTAATCTAGTTTCTATAGTGGCAAAGGGAAGAACATACTGTACAGAGACCCTGGAGTGGGTGATACTTTTAAACATAGATGTATAATGCTTTATATTTTTAAGTTGGAGAATATCGTGCTGCCTAAATCATTCATCTCTTATATTCCCTGGAACTTTTTTTCTAGATAATGTCTCATTTCGCCAGTGTCATAGTAACTGCACGTGGAGACTTTGAGACACAAGGCACCATTGAATGTCTGGAAGATGGGAGGATGTAGGTCTTGACTCCAGAGTGGTGGGTGGGACCCAAGAGCAGACCTCAACAATGCCTGGTTGACCTCGGAACGCGATGACTTATGCCCATTTACAAAATGTGAGGTTGTACTATGAAAATTGGCCATGGCATACATGAACATTTATATGAAGATGTTTATGAAAATTGGTATGCTCTCTGTCCGTGTTTCTCTGTCTTTAAATTATTGCAGTCCGTTTGGAAAGACTGTGTGCCTGCAAAGCTTACGCCAGTGTAACGGGCAGGACTGGATGATCTCGTGCTCTGTTTCCACACTTCCATCTCGTGGGGGCATTTGTGCCCATCAGTTTTCCTTTGTGCAGTATCTTCTGTCTTTCTGATTGCCTCTGCAAATCCCTGAAGGAACATTATATTTGCAGACGAATTTAGGTGAAAACTAAAACAAACAATCAGTCCCACATCAGTGGAGCCTGTAGGAACACACTTCTCCTCATCCCTTTCTTCTCCAAGAAACATAGGAGGTAGGAGTGTCTGCAGTGTTTGGTTGTGAATCATGACTGTTTAGGAACCTGGAACGAAGGCTGGTTCCCTGTACCTGAGGTGGGTGTGAGTTTGTGCAGCCTGCTGTCTTCCTTTGGGGGTCTCCTGTAATTGCCAGTGGTGAAAAGCAGGAGGGCTCTGCATTCCTGGGGCTGCTGTAACAGATTACCACAAACTTGGTGGTTTAAAACAACAGAAATTTATTCTCTATCAGTTCTGGAGGCCAAAAGTGCAAAGTCAAAGTGTTGGCAGGGCCACACACCTTGAAGGCTCTAGGGGAGGATGCTTCCTTGCCTCTTCCGGGATTTCTATGTGGCTGCGCCGATCATTCCCTGCCTCCATCTTCACATGTCCTTCTCCTCTGTGTCTCTGTGTCTTCTCCTCTTCGTGTCTCTTATAAGGACACTTGTCATTGGATTTAGGGTCCACCTGGATAATCCAGGATGATCGCATCTCGAGATATTCAACTTAATTACATCTGCAAAGACTCTTTTTCTAAATAAGGTGACTTTCACCTTGCTGTTCAGTGGGTGTCAGGCCCAAATAATAGTTACTCCTGTCTGTTTTATGAAAAATATTTTCATGATAATTTTACTGTCACAGTCTTTATTTTTTTGTGCTAAGTGCTTTTAGGGGTGTTTACACTGATCTTAAGAAGAAAAATGGGTGTCATTTCATTTTCTTTATACTTCTAGAAGTATTTTTCCTGGTTATTTGATTCATTGATTATTGAAGGCCATGCAGTATCAATGTATTCACTCAAGTAGTCATCCATTAATCAGATTCTGAAAATACTAAGAGCTGCCACTCATTGAACTATTACTTGCTAGGGCTTATATAAGTCTTTCCAAGCATCCTGTCATTATTTATCCTATAGCACCCCTGTAAGGTAGGTGCGATATTTTCCTAGTCTTACAAATGAGGTCATTGACTTGCCCAGAGTCATACACTAGATTTTGTGCCAATTTGGGGGGTTAAAAAAGACAGTGGATCAGGAGGATAACAATCTAGAAAGAAAGAACAACTGAAAACAGGGAAAAAAATAAAAATACTGGGAAGTATCACATACAACATCGTTTTTCCAAGGGTGGTCCAGGGCCCACTCATGGGTCACTGAGATCCTCCTGATGCGATGTGAAGAGCTCTACTATCCAAGTCCTTTCGTAATTTTTTAATGAACAAATTACAGGCAGTTACACTATTATTTGTAAATACAACAAAAGGCCATTTACCATGAACCTATGAAGTTAGTTATTAAGCTTTCTGAAGTCAAAAATTAGCATTTTACTAGCTTTTCCTGAAATATCCTTCAGAGGGATTCAGTATCCTTTTAAGTCAGCTGCCCTACTGAGCAGTGTCTTGGGCTTCTGTTCTCACGCTGTTATTTGCAGTTCCCTCCATCGAGGGAAGGGTGTTTTGCTATTAGTCATTAGCATTCTCTTGAGCTGGTTGTGGCTGTCAGTTGCTGATATCTTAGAATTAATATCTTATAGAGGAATATTAAGTGTTACTTTGTTGATAGTTTTATCCTTGTGTAACTGCTTTGTTTTTACCATCTTGATTATTTATTTTTGCCCAATTCTTTGTTACTGAGTTATTTTCCACTGGAAATTAGAAATGGGTGAGGTAGATGAGCTTGGGAGTTGTTTGTCCCAAGTGGGTTGTGGTCAGAAATGCTTGAGTACCAAAGCTCCTGAATTATAAACAAAGAAAATGAATACCTAAGGCTCCCAGGGGGAGTCGGGCTTCCAAGAATGGGGAGTAGAGAAGCATTCCAGTAGAGGGAAGGGTATGGGAGGGATGGTTGGAGAATGTCAAGAAGTTGTGTTGCATTGCGATATGTGTATTTTGGACTAGTGAAAATTGAGATTATCTGCCAGACTTAAAGGACTTTGCTATACCGTGTTGAAGGTATAGCAGTCTGTGTTTGGACTGTAGCTGACAAAGAGCCCAGCAGAGGTTTGCCAGTGCAGGCGTGGCATGATTGGTGGGATTGATTGGATCGGTGTCCTCTACCAGGGTTGTTGATAATATCTGGGCAGGTGCCAGCTGTCACCCAAATGAGGGCCTGTCTAGGAAGTTGTGCCGGAGCAGGCCACCTTAGCCTACAAGCTGAGGAAGGGAGGCCCCCCCTCCATCTCCTCAGGAGCTAAGGTGATGGCACTTGCAGCACAGACCAGGCCTGGCCTAGCAGTGTCAGGTGAAGAGGAGGGAAATGGGTACAGCAGATGGTTGGGGGCACAGGGGGTCTGCCTCCAGGGACCAGCCTCCTGGTGCGTGTTTGTCCCGTGGGAGCAAAAAGTGGAATAAGGGGTGGACCCTGGGCTTTTGCCTTTCATGCGCATCGGCTGTGCCCACAACTAAAACATGCTCTCGCGGGGCACAGAGAGGCAGAAATTTTCTCTTCAACAGCCCTCTGGGGATGCTAAAGTGGAATTAAGAATTAGGGAAAAGTAAAACTTCATTGTAAGCTAAATATTGATTTCCCTGTAGTTCAAGGAAAAATATACAAGGTGCTTATTCCTCAGTTCCTAACCTTGTTTCCCTGTCATTAAGGGTCATTTCCCCAAATATTGGGGGAATAATCTCCAAAGCCTGAGTAATTCAGTTCTGATCCACGCCATCAGGATTGGGAAAGAGCGGTACCTTGAGATTAAAAAAAAAACTTATATTCAGGTGGAATTGTCTTTAATGGGCTTTTTATACCCAAGTACAGCTCTTCTCATCTGAGTTGTACATATGCCTCTGTATTCTTGTGAGTGTCCAGCAGAAAACTGAATGTACCCCCTCTTCAAGACAAATACTGATTCTCAAAGACAGTCATAAGTGAAAAGAACACTTCCGAGGTCCTACAAAACAACTTCTACTTACACTATAGTTAACATTCTACATTATTTATTATCTGGATCAGTTTTTATTCTTTTATTTATTCCCCACCAAAGGAAAGGGGGTCATTACTGAGCCATATGCCTTTTAACTTTTAACCCCTTAGCTTCACAAAGACCTGGTCAAAGCTTTAAAGTTACCTAAATGACATTGTAGGAGCCTGGTTAAATTCTTCAGACAACGTACCATCCTCTTGCAGAGTCTGTGGGCACGGTGAGTCCAGCACTGATACTCACCTGGGGTATACCAGTTCAGCTCTACTAGTTATTAAGTGTTTTTATTACGTTCCTGGTGGAGTGGGGGTGGATTCATTCTTCTAGTTATATTTATGATCTTTTTGTCCTGTTTTACTTTGTCACTGGATTTAGCATTACATTTCATTAACTTTGATAAATTTCCTTGCTGTTAGCCATTTATAAAATTGGGTAGATACAAATTCCTACTGTCTCACTTAAGGAAGGAGGATCGCCTGAGCCCAGGAATTCAAGACCAGCGTGGGTAACATAGTGTGACCACCCCCATCTCAGAAAATAAATAAATAAAATAAATTCTTATTGCGGGTTTTAGGCTTTTAGGTTTGGAAAAAAGGAAAAATAGTGATGCCTTTTTAAGTCAGATGAGAGAAAAACTTATGCAAAATACTAGACAGATTTCTTTATCAAAAAATTTATATTATGTTTGCATTAATTTCCTAAAATATGATCACACCTACCAGTGCTATCAAAATAAAGTGAAAGAGAAAAAACAAGAAGAAAAGTTGATTTGTATATTGTTTTATAACTCTATTTTTCTTTCTCCTGTGCTCTCTTTTGAATAAAGTTCATTGTTTTCTTGGAAGCTTTTACCCTGCAGAGAAGAGAACAAAGCTGTACAATGTGCTTCTCTTTATAATGAGAATCATGAAAGTGGCATCATTAAATTTTTACTTTTCAATTTTAAGGGGAAAGGACTCATTGGAAATTCAATGAAATACAATTAATTATAAAAACAACAACACAATTAGTAGTAGTCAGAGTAACCAATAAAGAACACCATCAGTGGACCAGAGTTTTTGAGCACTCGTTGGAATGTTAGTGGGTATGTGGGATACCTGTACCGAGGGAAGAACCTTGCAGAGCCATTGTCCAGAGCACATGCAGGAGGAGACTGCTGCAGAGGCATAGCTTGAAGTAGCATTGCGGATGGCAGAGCAGGGGGTACAGGGGGAGTTAATCAGATTTGATGCACTAGGTTGGTTGACCCCTCCCCCTCACTGGTTTTGGCCAAGTAGAGGACAGCAGTGGTGCTTTCTCACTTCCTAACGCAGTAAATGTGGGCCCTGGGGCCAGAGAGACAGGGCTGAACTGTCCCCCTAACCAGGAAGAGACGCTGCCTCACAAACCTCCTGGCAGCATGTCCCATCTCTCTGTCAGAGTTACTGAAGGCCACAGTAGACGCTACAGTGGAGAAACAGACGTTCTCCAATACAAACACAAGTAGAACTAAAAATCACCCAGCAGTTAAAGAACGCTGGTACCTAGAGAATTACCAAATTGAAAAACAGAAAAACTAATCCCTGAACAAATGGGAAAACATTGGATTAACATGGTTATTTTCAGAAACATGCAAAAAAATTTGCATTAATTAAAAAACATTAGATGCTTTAGAAGTTTAAAATTTGCTCATTGATGGAAAAGAGAATGGCTGATTTCACAAAACTGAAAAGCAAATGAGCAATCTGGAGGAGTAAGCTAAAGAATCTCAAAAGAGCAAAGGGGATCGAAAGTATGAACAAGGCCGGGCATGGTGGCTCACGCCTATAATCCCAGCACTTTGGGAGGTGGAGGCAGGAGATCGAGGCCAGCCTGAGCAAGAGCAAGGCCCTGTCTGTACAGAAAATAGAAAAATTAGCCAGGTGTGGTGGCGTGCACCTGTAGTCCCAACTATTCAGGAGGCTGAGGCAGGAGGATCACTTGAGCCCAGGAGTTTGAGGTTGCTGTGAGCCATGATCACACCACTGCATTCTACCCAGGGTGACAGAGCAAGACCCTGTCTCAAAAACAAACAAACAAAAAACTATGAACAAGAAGTTAGGAAACCTGGAAACTGTTTCCAAGAGCGGGGGTAGGGCCTTTTAGTAGGGATGTAGGGGTGCTGGGAAAGAAGGGGAATAAGGATGTGCTAATGCCATTTATTGTTTAAGAGAAGGTGAGAATACTGATGAACCCTCAGTGTTGTTAGGAAAATATGAGTTTAAATATAAATGTGTGTGCGTATGGCTGTGTACATATACGTGTGTATGTAGATATATATACAGATATGTTAATGTGGTGTGTGTATATAGTTAGGTAGAGTTAGAGTTGCCTTAATAAGATATATAACTTTCAAACTACTGATTGGAAGGGGAAAAAAGTCCCAGAGTGGGTGAGGACAAAGAAAACTTAATTATACTAATAAGATGGAAAAATAAAGAAGAAAGCATTTAAAAAAAAAACATAAAACAAGATGGTAGGAATAAATCTGAACATCAGTAAACAATAAATTCGAATGGATTGAATTCTTCTCTAAAGTTATTGACTCTTAGATTGGGTAAAAAAAAAAAAAAAAAACAGTCCAGCTATATGCTATTTACCAAGGTTAAAGGTACAACTTAAAAAAAAGAGAGAGAGAGACTTGGAAAGGTTGAAGATACAAGCACACAAAAAGATAAACCAGGAGAAGGTTCATATAAAAATGTAGATGGGGAAAATTATCATCAGATAAAATGGCATTTATGGTAAAATCTTTAATCGGCACAGAATCTTTTTGTATGATAAAAGATTAAATCCCTAAAAAATGAGTCATAAACATTAAGGCAGCTAATAAAAAAAATACTCAAAATATAAAAAGCACAAACTAATAGGCATAGAAGGACCAATTGACAAAGCCATATTCATGGTGGGAAGCTCTATAATAGTCCCTTGTACAGAAGCAGCAGTTCGTCAAGACAAAAATGTAATGAAGGGTGTGGAGAGGTCAAGTTATAAAATAATAACGGGTGAAGTTGCCCGTGTGTTTAAGGACTCCCCCAAATAGGCATTTTCATGTACTGCTGATGGAGGTGCAGATTTGTACAGCCTTTTTGAAAGGCAGTAACTACCAACATTTAGAAAGTTCCTACCTCTGACTCTGCATTTCTACTTCTAGGAGTCTTTCCTAAGTAAACATTACATTTGTACCCAAAGATGTTGTCAAGGATGATCGTTGCTTTATGGGTTGATAGCAAACATTTGAAAACAAACTAAATGCCCCTCAGTAGGGGAACGGTTGAATAAATTACGTTACATCTATATTATGGTGTGCTGTTTAGCGGTTAAAAAGAATGAAATAGTGCTGTATGGGTTATTATGGGAAGAGCTTCAAAGTATATTATCAGGTGAAAAAGATAAGGTGCAGAAAATATGAACAATTTGGTCACCTTACTAAAATAATTTAGAAGGAAATAAATACATGCATAGATAAATGTGAGTATTTGAGAGGTTTTACAAATGAAGAACTGTTAATGGTGGTTGATTCTGGAAAAGGGATGGGGGTTTGAGATGAGGGAGAGGAGGGCAGCTTTAACTTTCCATTTTTGTGTCTTTCTATACTCTTCAAATATTTAACTATATGGATGTATTACTTTTATTCTGAACTTAGCCATAACTAATCTGTTTTATGATATTTACTCTTAATATATAAATCAAATTTATTTTGCTAATAGTCCATCTTGTGTGTCTTTTTTAAGCAATTGGAGACCTGCATTATCCCTCTCAGATGACATTTTAAATATAAAAAATTAAGTAGGTCACAAAGGTTGATAAATATTTTAACATAGATTATATCACAAACAGGAGATATGATCATAAAATAAGGAAACTGATTTTCATAAACCACAGAAATCAGTATCATTATTTTATAAACTTTATCATTTCTAAGACAGTAATCTACTGAGCAGTTTCCTTGCAGGTACCCAGGGCACCTTCTTTCTAGCTAGTTTGTTCTAAGGCTGCCACCAGTAGTGACATAGAAACGAGAGAGCATGTGCCAGTCTGGAGACTGTGTTTATATCAATGTACACGTATCCCATTGTGCACTCTTTATATGACTTAGATTATTTGCTATTTCTTATCTGTGCTTTCTTGATTCCATAATTGTGCTGAATTAAGTGTTGACTGTCATGTTGAAATTTGTAAGAGTTATTTTCATGCTTATCAAAAGCAGCTGAACAGTATCTGTGGATGGGCACGATAACAGCTGACTTGTACTGGCTGCACCAGGCACCGGCCTGAGGTCTGGATACGTAACTGCCCAGAGGGAAGCAGACACCCGAGTTACCTCGGTAACTTCCATCTCGTCTTAACTGCGTCTTTGATGGTTGCAGAGTTGACTTTTAATGAATCTTGATGTTGGAATATTTGAACTCTAAGATTTCTAAACTAGCCAGCTGCTAAGAAAGATTTAGAAAAGGTATCTGATAGAATGTAGCTCCACTGTGGTTCTTAGCTTTTTGGTTGAAAAAAAGGAGCGTGACATTTCCTAAGCTAGCCCCAAGTAAATGTTTACTTCAGACTTGAGAAATGTGCTCACCTGTAAACATGTCTTTTTAAGAATTTTTTCCCTTCTTGCAGGGTAACGCCATCCTCTGAAAATCCTAATGGTGCTACTTCTAGTGTCAGCCAAGGAAAACCCTCTTTAAGACGAATTAAAGGGAGACTACACAGAAGCAAAAGCCTTGATAGCTTCGATTTCTGTGAGCTCACTGTAAGTGGACTGGCCGATGCTTTTCTCATTTTTTTGAATAGTATGAAAATTTTTATTTTATTTTTTATTTTCATAAAAATGCAAGAAGCTTATTTTGTGATAGACATTTTTATTTAAGAATGGTTTATCGAACAGGTTATCAACCAGAATGCTTTCTTAGCTGGTATGCATGTGATTCATTTCTAATAAATGATTCACAGTGATGATTGTGATGCAAGGATGAAAGTAGAGAAATGCTTCCCGAACTCTACAAGAAAAATTGAATTAAGTTCAATAGAGTATTAATGTAAATTTCTTAGAAAGTCACAAATCCACATGTTAATATAAGTAGGGACTTAAGTATCTGATTAACTCCAAACACCCAACTTCCTGGTAGTGCCAGACAGTAATTAATATTGTTTCAGCAGATCCCAATTCAGTTAGCGATGGTGCTTTCTTTCTATTCTAAGAGATTAACATTAATGGTCAAATTTTTTTCAGGCCAAGTGACAGGTTTTCGTATGGGCATATGGTAAATTCATGCATGTTTTTGGAGGAACATGGCACTTTCAGGCCCCACTCGAATAAGAAAGATACCATAATGCCATAAAGGAAATACTAGGATTTTTCTCAGCTGTGAAAAGGTTTTATTCAGATGTATGTATCATAGGGTTCAATGGCAAATTAACGACTGCTTAGAATGCTTAGTTGACTAGATGTATGTATTTCTCTGCTTTGAGTTCTGAAAACTTCTGAATTATAAAGGTACCATTGACCATTGTTTCAAAAAATGGTATCAAAGTCTGAAATAAAATCCTGTCTTTTACATCTCCTACCTATAACTTTTGAAAATAAAAGCTCAGTAAATGGGAGTGCTCTATTTTTTTACTTTACTTTTTCATGTTTACTAAAATAATTTTATTCAAATATTTTACTTAAAAGTGGTCTTGAACACTTTATGACAGAAGACATAAAAAGGTAAAATGTGACCTATCGGCAGATGTTTCACCAACAACTGAGAAAAGGAGTAAAAAGACAGAAAATTCTTGCTAAATAGATCTAACAGTTAAAGTGACTAAAGAAAATATAAATACACTTTAAAATTAAGTGAGTTGTTTTTCAAAAGTGAAACGTTGAGTTCATTGAGAAACAAATTTGAATTATTTGTTGAAATATAAAAATAGAAATTGAAATGTTACTGGGATTTTTTTTCTATCATGCTAAATATTGTCATTACTAAAGCATAATGAGATAACTCACTAATTTGACATATCATAAAATATGTTTACTTGCTTAAACAGAATCATTCTGGTTGGGGAAGAGGTTAAAATTTCTTTAGAATATGACAGAAAAAAAGCTTTACTTCATGTGAGGTTGCCTTCAGTTTCCCACAAATAGAACTGGACTGTTTCCACTATGAAGAAAATGTGGCAAATAGAGTTATCTTTTTTATCATGATAAATATGTTTAAAAATTTGGTAGTTTGTTCTCTGCTTCATTCCATGAAAGAGTTGATGTGGCTGAGGTTAGTACACAGTCCAAGCAAGGAAAAGAATAACACTGCCCAGGTGCACAATGAATTTCTTTTTTTTGCTGATCTTTCCTATTTGACTTTATCTCAAAACTGAAATGTCTTAGCATCCCTGAAGGGAAGGCATTTTTGACATCGAGGTTAAAAGAGAGGAAAAATTGCAGTTCACAGAAGGCTGATTCCAGGGAGGAGCTGTGTGTTCTGGTGTAATGATTTACTGGGCTTCATGGACTATGTTGTTTTTATTTTGTTTTTCTACTTCTGAAGAATGCATCGACAGGCCATGGACTTTGGTATACTGACATTTCATCTCTCTTTCATATTAATACGTTAATTAATGAAATCGGATTACTGCAATCAATTTGGGTTTTTTGCAATTTGTTTTTGTTTTCTTTCCCAGGTTTTTGCAGTCATGGCGGGGTGGGCGGCAATTTAAATTTGTTTTACTCTTTAAACATTTTTAGAATGTTAGAAGTTTTTACAATGAACATGTTCCATTTTTAGAAAAGCAATAACCTGATTTTCCAAACAATAAAAAAATAAAAAGAAGAGCTTAACAGCTTGGTTACTCCCACTTTCTACTATAAGATATGGCAATTAATACTATATAATAGTATTATATACTATAATATACTATATACTATACTATAATATCCAAAATATGTAGAGACATATAGCATCTATGGCATGGTGCTAAAAAAGATTTTTTTCCCTATACTTTAACAATTCTATCTCCTTTTTTAAAAGGAGTAATTACTATACTTTTGGAAAAGGTATGGGTTAGAAAAGGATTTCATAGGGAGGTGAAAGGTGTTCAGAATTGGACAGAATTGTTCTCTAAGGAGGTTGACTTTGTAATATAATCATAGAGAACCAACTTTTAAAACCTTAGCCACAAAGTCTAAAGGAAGATACTTAGTAAAGGATGCATAATGACTTTCAATTATATAGGAACAGGTGATCCTATTCCCTTTAGGAAATAGCTTAGCCCACCGTAGATATCTCTTCATAAATGTTCCAGTTCAAAAAGACTGAAAATTTTGTCATATTATATGCTAATTTAAAATTTATAAAAATGCTTATTAAATGCATGGCTTTCTATGACTGCTGAAATAAATAGAGAACCTCAAAATACAAAGACTGAGTTAATACATCTCCTGTCCTATGTACATAACACATTTGTATGACCAACAGAATAACATTTATAGTATTATTTTTACATTTTACTTTGAACTCTTCCAAATTTGTCTAAGAAAAAATACAACTTTTATTGCTTTGGGAAAAATATAGCAAGTGGAGCAAGAGAGCCACTTGCTGTGGTTTCAGGGTCCTGGTTTCTGGCCGAGAAGCCTCAGGTTCCAGCTGAGACTGTTGGCTTTGGTCCCGGGCCTCATCAGAATGATGCCATTTCACTCCTGGGGAGAAGTGATTGTTTCAGCTTTCTCTGTGGGGATTAAATGGGACGGGCATTCTAGTTCATTTTGTAAACCCTACAGCATAACTGACTGGCATCCTAGCTTGCTGAGGAGAACTGGAGTCCAGCCAGTCTCCCTGGTTCCTTGAGACGGTGTCCCAGAGATGCTTGGTGAAATTTTCTTAGGTGAGATCTGGACTGGACACGCCTGTTCTGTAGATGTATTTTGCCTAGAAAACCTGAGCTTTTCTTCCATGTTTTAATGGGTAAAATGCTATATAAGCCAGGTGATAGGTTATTTTTTTCCCCTTGGAATGATGGAATAATATACTGACAATCAATATGAAGAAGAAAAGGGACTGTATTTAGATTTAGTGAACGATGTTTACGTTCTTAGCTATTCCATTTCACTCTGGCGTCCTTCATTGCTTGTTTAGAGCGATCAGGTTACATTTTCACTTCTGGCCCTTCCTCCCTCTCAGGTTCTATGTGTGTAGTCAAAGAAGTCTAAGTGATAATTGATCAGTCCTTCTTCCTAAAATAGGGGAGTGGAGTCGGTTCGTTCAGTTTGGAGAGAAGCTATTCTGGAACATAAACTTAAGCAATTTATTTCCTGCTTTGTATGTATAAATCTAGATTGCTACTTCTCTATCCCAATAGAAAAATACTACAGAAAGTTTTATGCACAACCAATAGAAACAGTGATACAATTAATAGTTTATGGTCATGTTCCCTTAACCTTAGGCGAAAGAAGGATTCTGTCCTTCCTGAGAATCATTAGGCAAAAAGGATACATGTTTCAAAACCTTTAGAGGAGTTTTTGTCATTAGAGGGGAAATTCTGATATTATTTGGAGTGTTACATTTGAGTACATTTTGGGGCTACTAAATCACATTTTGCCACTGTCTGAATAAAAGTTCTATGGTTTTTCTAATACCCGTGGTTTTTTCACATTTGAAAAAATACTTCTTTCTCCTAATCAAGAAGAATCCCCGTGCAGACTCATAGGAAACACACGTAACCCTATGAAGATACCGATGATGAAAAATGCCTCCCTCTTCATCTGCTTCTCGAGACTTTACCTGTGGGAGCCTGGGAGGCCCCAGAGGCCTGTTTTGAAACTAAATTCCCCTTTGGCTTTGAACACATTCCAGGTTGAGTCGGGCGCCTGGCTGGTGAGCGAGGAGCTGGGCACAGAGGGGTGAGAGCGCGGCGCAAGGAGATACCGTGGAGGGACACGGACACCGCGGATCGGCTTCCCCGGTCTGTGGGAGGGGCGGCCTTTTCCACCTTTCTCACTCCCACCCTGATCACCGCCACTCACCTCCAGCATGAGGGTCTGGAAGAAACCACAGGGAGCCTCGTGGGCCCCCTCGGCTCTGGGCACTCGGCGGCTGCTCTCACCCGAGCTCTAGTGACTTGGGCGTCTTTCTGTTCACTTTCACATCGCTTCTGTGGCCCCAAGGCCACCGGCAGGTCTCCTCACTGTGCCCTTGACTCTTAGTGCACCTGTTGTTCCCTGACTGTGTCGTGTACTCCAGCTCTTCAAGGGCAAGGAGCGTGACTTTTATATTCCCCCGGATATCAAACGTGACAAATTTAATGCTTGTTATATCTGTGGTGGTTGATTTTGTTTGACTGATTGCTTCATGAACTGTGGCAGCTGAGTAAAGGAAAGCTTAGAGACAATTAGATATTGAAATAATGGGGATGAAAAAGCAGGAGGACATGTAAGGTAATACAATTCCTTTGACATATAGCGGATAAAATAACCAACTTACTTCATCTATTGACTTCTCTTATGGGGAACAGGCCTAAGCACTAAGAAATAAGGGGGAAATTTGTTGAATAGGCAAAGTACATAGGGTGGTGCTGGTGGAGGTAATGGTGAGGGTGCAGGTGGTGCTGGTGGAGGTAACGGTGAGGGTGCTGGTGGAGGTAACGGTGAGGGTGCAGGTGGTGCTGGTGGAGGTAATGGTGAGCGTGCGGGTGGTGCTGGTGGAGGTAATGGGGAGGGTGCAGGTGGTGGTGGTGGAGGTAATGATGAGGGTGCAGGTGGTGCTGGGGATGTGCTGGGGTGGAGGTGGTGGTGGTAAAGGTGGAGGTGCTGGTGGTTGTGGAAGTGGTGGTCGTGGTAGAGATGGTCGTGGAGAAGCAGGTGGCAGAGGAGACAATGGAGATGGAGGTGAGACTGGAGGTGGTGAAGATGGAGGTGTTGGTGGTCGGTCATGGAGGTAGAGGAGCTGGGGGTGATGATGACAGTAGAGTTGGCGCTGATGGGGGAGGTGGCGGTGATATCGGAGGTATTGACTGTGGCGGGGGTAGTGGTGGAGGGGATTGGGCCAGCTTTTGTTCGCACAGTGGGCCAGGTGTTTCACATTTTGAGGCAGTTAGAATGTTCCTGTTTGCAAGTAACAGAACACACTGACTCAGACTGGTATAAATGGTAAAACCATGTATTAACTCACATGCTAGAAGTTCAGTGGTAGGATGATCGTCAGGACTAATTGAATCCCTGTGGGTCAAGTTCCATTTCCTGGGATACTTCGCATCTACTCGCCTCTGTGTAGGTTTCATCAGTGGGTTTGCAACACAACGGGGCAGCAGTTCAGGCCTCACATTCGCATGGGTAACGGCAGGGAGGGCGGTGTCTCTTGCCTGTGACGCTCTCTTTCAAGCATGGAAAACCTCCACTAAAGCGCTCTGTCCCACTTCCCATTTCTGTCTCGGGCCTCATGCTGGACCCGGCTCTGCTCTGGCAAATACCATGCATTGATTTGCTTAGCAGAGTTCTTTGACCAAAAGAAAAGTCTGAAAATGCATAAATAATATCTATAAGAATGTAAAAGGCATAGTCAAATAAAACTGTTTAGAAGAGGAGCACATTAATAGTCCTGCTGATTGAATGGTAGTCATTTAAGGGAAACTAACAGGAGCTGTTTTCTCATGTGGCGAGGAATCTGGAAGACATCCCAGGGTTGGCGTAGTTGTGCTGTGATGTTCCCAGCGACCCACTTTCTCCACCTTTCCAGGCTGCCCTCCTTCTGTAGGCCTCAGCGCTCAGTCTTTTGGGCTCTAGGTGGCTGCTGTGTGTCTGCCTTCACATCTTGTATTTCCAGCAAAAAGAAGCCTTTTTCCAGCTTCCTAGTGAAGCTTTGCCCTTTTGTTTCAGAGGAGACGCCCTCCCCAGAGACGTCTTCCTACAGCTCCTTGGCAAGACCTATGTCATGTTGCCATTTCCTGTGCTGAGGGAGAACGAAAAATTGGGAGTTTTGGTAGCACAGGCTCCTAGGGATAAAAATGGGATTCTGTGAGTGAGGAAGAGGGAGGAAACGGATACTTTGTAGGTAGCCAGCAAGGTCTTCTCCACCTACACATCCTGTCAGGTCTTGAACTCACCACTGTACAGACCAGAAAATTAATGCCAGATCATAAGTAGGTTAAATTATAATTGATATCATGGTATTTTATGAAAGATATATACCTGAGACCTCTGCATAATTCAAAATTTATATAATTGTGAGACTAATTTTCCCATCGGACTCACAAAGTGTGGTGACTTATTTCTGTTTTCCAGATAAAGTGGTTTGCCATGGACCAGCAGTATAGACACAGGTTGTAGTCCGTTCAGCCTGCCAGTTTGAAATTGTATAATTCTCGATGCTTATTCTCAATTTGGGGCATTTGCATAATTTCAGATGTTCATGAGACTTTATTAATATTTTAGGTTGCATGGTTTAGATTTCCACAACCAAAATTCGCATAAAACATGACCAAATTGGATTCAGTTTAAGAAGGCCAAAAAGTATGTAATACATTTCTTTTCTGTTTTTTTGTTTGTTTGTTTGTTTTTTGAGACAGAGTTTTGCTCTGTTACCCAGGCTAGAGTGTAGAGTCCAGTGGTGTCATTATAGCTCACTGCCACCTCAAACTCCTAGGCTTAAGTAATCCTCCCACCTCAGCCTCCTGAGTAGCTGGGACTATAGGCATGCACCAGCCAATTTTTCCTTTTGGGGGGAGGGGTTGGAGGTGGGGTCTTGCTATGTTGCCCAGGCTGGTCTTGAACTCCTGGCCTCAAGTGATCCTCCTGGCCTCTAGGCTCCTAAAGTGCTAAAATTACAGGCATGAGCCACTGCACCCAACCTATGTAATACATTTTAGGAAAAAAAAATGCAACCAAATGGTTAAAATACGAAAAGGTTTAGTGTGTTTAGCCAGCTCTATGAAATCTTGTCTATCCAGAACTAAGTGTTCTCCAAGTTTCCCTCATTCCAGGAAGTCTTTGTTTTACTGTACAACCTTCAGGATCTCTTATGTTATAATTTACGTGTCTATATTGCCTTCCCAATTTCAAAGACAGACTAGGTGTCATAAAACTAGATTGCTTCAAATACCTGGCATAGTGTTAACAGCTTAGTAGAACTCAGTATAATATTTGTTGAATGCATGAAGGGATGTGATCAAGTGAGTAAACGACCTTGCTGGTGGCAAACTTTGAGAGGACCACTGAAAATGGAAACAAATGAGCCCTTCCTGTCCTTCATGGCCTTGGCAAGTGTAACAGATCCTCAGCCTGGGTCTGTCCGGCATTTCCCCATGACCGGATTCAGGTCACGCATTCTTGGCAGCAATACCACTGAGATGCTGCTGTGCTGCTCTCAGCGCCTCTCATCGGGGGGCACACGAAGTTGAACTGTCCCACTGCCGTGACGCTTACCTTGCCAGCCCGGTCGTGTTGTGTCTGCCGCATTTCTTCATGCTTGATTCGCCACTTTTCCTCTGGGTAATTGATTGATGGTTATTTCGTGGCGGATATTCCACTGTTACAGCAACATTTCTCATTAAACTTTCATCCACTAGCCTCAGCCTCTATGGGTGACTCCTGCCCAAACCGGCCACCTCTGTGATGGTTGCCACATAGTGATTTTCTATCCCTGTCATTCATTCTACGTTTATTAGTTGACCTTCTGTTGTAGAGAAAAGCTTAAAGAAGTAAAATTAAAATTGACCTTTGCTAACACATGACATAGTAAAATTTATTTTTGAATTCAGATCCACAAAGGAATAAAATCTTCGTGACAGATTTAAAATCTTCAGATTTTGATTCAGGGTGTTGGACTTTATGAAACAACTAACAATGAAAACAACAGTCAGCAGAGAGAATTTCACAATGACTGAAACTGTAATTGGTAAACATTTGATGTGTCTAAAATCTGATTTAAAATTTACCTAGAAAAGACTTTATCTCAGACATGATCGGGTACAGGGTGCATTCAGGGTGGTACAGCCATATATAAGACTTGATCTCAGTGCAAATAATTTCAGGAAAAGTTCAGTTAAAGAAGTAAAAAATTAGCAACAGTTTCCTGTCCTTTAGAGAAAAATCAAAGAATTAGATTGACTTTATGAAATTAAAATATTTTGTCAATGATAAGTTTTCAGTATTGGTATAATTTTGAGATATATATGTATATATATTTGTATTTATAAACGTGGGGGTTAAAAATCCTCTATGCCCTCAAAAAAGCCAGCCACAGTATTCACTAGGTCAGAATTGTGATATCAAAAAGTCCAGTATTCCTGGAAATGCGTCTCGGTAAAACTACATTTATGGGAATTGTAAAAAAAAAAAAAAAACCAGTATTGTACCTGTTTTCTAATGATTTCTAATTTTTGCATACAAAATATTTCCTTTAAATATGTTACAGCATGGAGGATCTTAATTTAATGTTGTTTAGTTTTGTTTTTGTTTTTGAGACAGTGTCTTATTCTGTTGCCCAGGCTGGAGTGCAGTAACACAATCACAGCCTACTGTAACTTCAAACTCCTGGGCTCAAGCAATCCTCCCAAATCAGCTTCCAGAGTAGCTGGGACTATAGGCTTGCACCTCCATGCCAGGCTAATTTTATTTTTTAATAGACATGGGGTCTAGCTATGTTGCCCAGCCTAGCCTTAAACTCCTGGCCTTAAGTGATGCTCCTGCCTTAGCCTCCTAGACTGCTAGGATTACAGGTGTGAGCTACCATGCCCGGCCTAGTTTTTGTTTTTAATAAATAGCAAAAGAAGCTAAAACTCTGAGTGGCAAACAGTAATGTTTTCCATAATTATAAAATAGTTCAAGCAGAGTTAGGTAAACTCATGGATCAGATTATAAATTCATACAAAAGGGCCTTGTCACGAATCTTTTATGTCAAGGGAGGATGCCTGCTCACTTGGGTGCTCTCTCTCTCTCACTCTCTCATAAAATCCCTTGCTGCTATCTTCTAGAGTTTAGACTAGTGGGCTAGTGGTCTTGGTTTCACCAGTGTCTTATCAGAGCTTGCAGTTATTTTGTTAGTCTTTTGTCTGTCTCTTGCATGAGAATGTGTGCTCATCAGGGCCGGGGCCAGGGTAGTTTTGATTATTCTTGTATGCTTGGTGTGCAGCATACTGTTTTGTCTCTAACGGGTGCTGGAGATTGTTGATTAACCAAATACAGAGAGTACTCACTTAAAGAAAAAGAAAAGAAAGAAAAGAGAAATGATTGGGAGGAGGTTCTTATCAGTGCTATGAACAAGTCCCCTCCCCGAGAGGCCTGCTCTCACTAGTTCACCCAGCATCTGGCCTGGGCGTCAGCGATCTGGACGGGACATCAGGGCATACTGTGACCCACCCCCAGCCTTCCCTGGGGGTAAAGAAGACTGCTAGCATGATCACCCTTATCAATTTTCCAAAGTAAGAGGAGTCAGAGAGATTTGAGGCTCTTCTGCAGAACAGGGACTCTGGCTATTTATATAACTTCAGGAGTTCCAGAGGCCAGTCTGAATACAGTTTGCCAACTGGCAACCAATTAGTAGGAGATTTTTGTTCTTAATGGATACTTTCTTCATTAAACTCTGAATGTCCAGATATTTCTAAGGGGCTCTTACAGATAGCCTTGCAAGGGCTCTTGTTCTTTAAAATGGTTTCAAGTACAGGGGCTTCAAGCACCCCATTCCTGTGAGTGGTGTCAGCCTTCATCTTCACCAGACAGGCTTTCCGGATGGGTTTTGCAGCTCAGAATTTTGTCCCCATCTTGGACCTGTGCCAGTACCTCTCCTCTCTTTTGAGTTTTTTTTCACTAGCAACTACTGGCTGGGGAGCTTGTCGACTCTTATTTTAGGCAGGATTTTATTCATCAGAACTGAATAAAAAAATAGGCCTTTTAGAAATTTAGGTCTTAGTGAACAAAATGGAGACGATGTTATCTGAAAGACGAGACTCTGAGGCCTTCAGTATTCTGCCTTAATTCATATTTCATAAAGTCTCATGACCGCGGTGCCTGGATTTTGCCTGGCCCTCTCTCTTTCTAGGGCTGAGATTCAGCTCTGGTTGGTGGGGCTGGAGACCAGCAGCCACCCCTGCTCTCCGTCTCTGCATTCGCTGCCCTCCCCACAGCCTCCTCGTGCGGGTGAAGGTGCCAGCCTCACAGCCAGGCCACCGCGGAGCCTCATTTTAGGTTCAGCCGGGACTCCCTCCACACCACACCCAAGCACACGCACCGTCATCATCATCTTGTCTGTCTTACAGATGGTCACAGTCTAGTAGATCAGGAAGCATTGTAAACAAATGCATGGTCCCTGTACAGTAGCAGAGGCAGTACAAGGTACCTCAGAGGGTAAGCAGGTGCTCAAAGCTACCTGGTACAGAGAGAATCTCAAAGAAGGTGCCCTTCGAACTGGAATGTGGAAAGACACATAGGGCTTAATTTGGGCAAAAAGTGGGGAGGTGGTCATCATGTCGAGGGACGGGAGATGGAGCTCAGCACACGGCTGCTTGAAGGAACTGCTGGTGGTTCCAAACCCTAGAGCTCTGCAGAGATGCCCCTGGCAGGGGTGGGTGGGATAGTGGGTGGGGCTGCAACCCTCCAACTTCTCCTCCAGTGGGAGTAGCTCTGCTTTTATCTGTTCTACTGGAGGGTGAGTGGCACAGAGCATTTTATTAAAACAAAAAAAAAGGATTCTGCTTCTGTGATGGTTTTGTGGGCTATGGCAGACCAGGGAGCACCCCCAGCGCACAGGCAGTCAGAGGTAGAGAGGCCGGCAAAGGAGATTCTTGCATAGAGGTTGAAGAAGCTGAGGAGGGGATTTGCCAGAAGGGAGCGGTGATTCACAGAGATGTGTGTGGCCTCAAACAGCTGGGTGAGGGCAAAGGCCACGTGGGCCTGCCAGAAGTCAGAGAAGGTCATTTAAGGAGGTGGAACTGAGTTGATCTTCTACTTTATTTTTTTATCTTGAGAGAGGAGGGATAATATAATTTTTTCACACAGTCATAGAACAGAGAGAGCCATCAGTGCTTCAGAATCCACAGAGCTGATGTCAGCTCTGGGAGTGGCAAGAGTGGAGGACATTTGGAGGTGACTGGTGACATTGGTCCAGGGCGGTGGGGTGACAGGCAGGTTGGAGGAGCTTGAAAAATATAGAAATGTAAAGATAAAATGTTTTCATGTATGTTGAATGAGTTGATTTATGGAAATAATTTTTTTATCTAATACAGATTGGCTCCAGCTTTTCAGAGGTGATCTTAAATTATTTCATTACTTTTCACTCAATGAACGGAATTTGATTTTCACATTTGTTATTGAGTAAATCATCTCTGAGGAACGTAAGAATTAATGTAGTATATCTGTCTGTATGGGCACACACACATACACACACAAAATTTCAAGTATATGTAGGTTTTATTTGTCTTTGAAACATATATTCTGTTCCCGCTAGTGTTAATGAAAGCAATTTGACTAACCTGGTCACTATGTGACTTTTGAGCATAAGAATGAAAAATGGAAGTTTTAGAATATGTTTTCTGCCTCTAAACATGTTCTTCGGTGGGAAAGTCCCCCATTTTATTATAGTCGCTAACGTTTTGTGAGGCCTGACTGTGCACCTGGTGAGGAGGTGATGGCCACCCGCGGCACAAGCACCTGTCCTGTACCCTAGCTCAGGGTGGGCCTGGGAAACCAACAGGAAAGGAACCACTGTCTCCTCGGTGCTTTACTCCTTACTTCCTATGGCGAGTGGGGAAATGAATGTTATAGTTAATTCCCAGCAGTTATGATTCCATAGGTTATAGGAAGGCTCATTCCTCAGAGCCTGATTTGGATGCTGCCACGAGTCCTGCCCAGCCTTTTCCAGAACATCCTGTGGCCTGTTTGTTCTGCAAGTCCTACTCTGAGAGTCACTAACGGGCTTGGACAACAGCCCTGTCTCCAGAAGTTGTTCAAATGCATGGTGTCATAGCCTTTTTGGGCTGCTGTAACAGATGGTATAGCATAAGACCATAAACTGGGTAGCTTATGAAAAACAGAAATTTATTTCTCACAGTTCTGGAGTCTGGGATGTCCAGGATCAAGGCACAGTGGATACAGTATCTGGTGAGGGTCTGCTTCCTCATGGACAGACACCATCTTGCTGTGTCCTCACAGGGAGGGAGGGACAAACAAGCTCCCTTGGGCCTTTTTTGTAAGGGCACTAATCTCATTCATGAGCCCTCCACCCCCATGAGCTAATCACCTCCAAAGGCCCCACGTCCTAATACCATTACCTTGGGGGTTAGGGCTTCGACACATGAATTTGGGGGGATGCAGACATTGAGACCATAGCACCTGGTGTGTAGCCAGGGTGGTGTTTTCCCTTGCCTTCTCTTGTGACTCACCAGCACTGCAGCCAGCTTTCACCTTCAGAGGTGCCGAGAGCCTGCCCGGAGTGGTGGGGGGTGGCGGGGGAGACAGAGTACAGGCTCGGGAAATGGCTGGTGGTGGGTAGAGCTCAGCAGCTGTAGGCAAGTTCTGGTTTGGGAAGTGCATGGGATACAACCCGGAGAGGATTAAAGCATTCCCGGAGAGATCCTGGGTAGCTGGGGGTGGGGTGGGGGTGGGGGTCCCAGATTGCAGAGTAGATACCAACAGAGACAGAATAGCAAAAGCCCAAAGTTCCTAGATGCCTCATTTGCCCCCAGTACTGAAGAAAGTTACACATGACCTTTAAAATGGTAACTAAAAGGTCATATGTAGTAAAGCGTTACCAGCAAAATACAGCTGTGAACAGGAAAAATATTATTTAAATTGGACCTCAGCATCATCCCAGAGCTTAAACGGTCCATGTATGCTGCATCCATGGGAGGGAACCTCCCATGATGCATTACACAGGTACAAGCTGTTGTTTCCCCATTGCAGCAGTTAAATTGGTTGAGTATTCTCATTGTCCAAGACAATGAATCTTGTAACAGCTAGAGGTGGGTATTTATCATGATAATTTTATTTATTAATATTTTACATTACTTCTTTTAATAGTTGGAATATTATAAAAAGAAACTTCTCATCAATTATTTGGTTTCCTTGAAGTAAATTTGTTAGAAAAGACAGAATCATGCTTGATTCTTTCCTTTTATGTGTTCTCAAAATGAGTTGGTTCTGTAGCATCCTTCAGCGGTACACAAAGAGGGTCGCTTGTTGTTATCTTGTTTTTTTTTTTTTTTTGATTTATTTAACATGATAATTTTAGATATGAAAGGTCTCCCTTATGCCTGCCCCGGGGCAGGCTGGCCAGCTGTACCAGCCCTGCAGCCGGCCACATGGGGGCAGGGCTTTCTAGCGCATGCAGTTTGGCAGCTTTGGGGAGGCCGTCCAGTTTGGGCCCCTTGTGGTTAAAACACTTTACTTCATTCTGCCTGCTTCTTGCCCATTCTAACTCTACTTAAATTTATGATGAATGGGCTTTAATGTGGAAATGAAAGTGGCAAAATCTTTGCAATTTGAAGTTATTTTGGTTGTTCGAATTGCTGGAAGTAATTGATATTCAGAGTGGTGCTACTTAGGGCAGAGTGGAAATTTGAGCCACCTGTGCTTGTTGGAAGGTGCTTTATATGCCAAAAACTGTGACAATTGAAGGATAATAGTAGAGTGACACAGTGACTTTCTTTTATTGTTTAGGGTGAAAATGAAAATGCTTCTACCCTTCTTTAAGGACTTTTGTGCTATCTGAAAGGAGTCAGGCTCTTTTGCTGTCAATTTTTTTTTAAGTAAATTGGTCCAAATTTAAAATTAGCTATATACCTGTACTCCAAACATGAGTTTTGGTTTTTGACCTTTTAAAATGTATCATGTTTTGATACTCATTTTTATGTTTTAATATAACATGACCCTTTGTAAGCGTTTATTGACTTTGTTTCTCCATTCTGTACTGTGTATTAATTTTGAAAGATTTCTTATAGAGAATGAAAACCATAAACTAGCTTTTAAATCATCTTATTTCTCCTTTCGCTCTAAATATATACTTTTTCAGTTACTGCATTTTATTTAAGTGACTCATAATCACTGGCCTTTCCATACCATTTTGGCATGAAAATTTATTTTTAACATTTTGGGACTTACATAATTCAATTTATTCTTGTCACTGCTGTTTACATTTTGAAACCCGGTTTTAACCTTAGAGTTCCACATAAATGTGATTCTTTTTATATGTCAAGTTAAATAAGCACACTGTTTGGCCCATGTTCCCAGCAGCATGTTAAAGATGGACTGTTTAATTTTAAATGCTCAGTTTAGTTTCCTCTTGAACATGTTAGTGAGATACATTAAGATTGGAAAGACATGCTAATGCTTTGAGGCGGGCCACATTTTAATTCATCTAAATTTTTTTTAGTGTAACACAGATTTAGCATCTGATAATTAAACTTCTTTTTGGTAAATGGGAAATGTTTTCCTTTGTCCTTTCTCATATCTAGGTATATTTTGAACCAGGGCAAAATCATGGCCTAACTGGAGCTCCTGAGTTATCAGGTGTGTCATTCAGGAAAAGATTAGAGGGTCGAGTGGCCGCCCTTCTTAACTTACTCTCCAAGTGTTGGTGTTAAGGATGTCCCTGCGTGTCATTTTATATCTCTGACTGGGTCATCGTTGTCTGTTTTAGGTTGTATGCTTGTCATGTCCTGTTCAGATGGATATCTAATAACTGCTTTCTGACCTGCTCTGCGGGACATTCATGAAGGAATAACTTTAGAACCAGTTGCTTTTAGCTTGCCTTTTTTTTCTCCTCAGTTTTCATTTCAGAAGATACAATATATAAGGTTACTGCTATTTTTTTCCTCAGTGTTTTCTCAAATTTGTTTTAGATCATAGTTTTTAATTTAAAACATAATTTCCAATTCCTTTGTTTGGATAATATAAAAATGAGAAAGACAAGTACTTGTCAGATAGAAATCGATACATTTGTAAACTTGGGGATCCCCAATTTTTTGTCTTAAGTTTTGGTTTTTCAGTATATTACTACCTGATATTATTTTTGTCTTTGTTTTTGCCTTATTGAACAGTTTTGCAAATACCTTGCTTAGGGCAAACTCTTAAAACAGTAATTGTCTCTGAGCATAAATCCTGTAGTACTAATGTTACATATAATATATAATTATGAAATATAATGGTCAGTAATCGTATTGTTTGCTAGCCACTAATAAAGAGTTGTGTAAATTTCAGAACTTAGTTACAACACGTACCATAACTTAAAATATATAGTGAATGAGATGAGCCCCTTGTTATAAAGTGGGTGTTTGCCCATAGATATGATGGGAAATTGGTTGGAGAGCAGAAGAAAATTAGAGGAAACCAGCAACAAGGGATCCCAGGGTGAAAGTGGCCAGCTGTGTTCTGAATATAGTTTCTAAGGGAACTTGATAAACCCAAGGAGAAAAGAAAACCCAACAGTCCAAGGTGGATCTTATCAACCCAGTAGAACAGTCTGCAGGCTATGTAGTATTTTATTCTGCTCGTAGGTGGTAGTGATGTGATTTGGGGAACAGGAGGACCCCTAATAATCTGTCAGATTGAGATGAGGTTAAGACCCCCAAGGAAAAGGAGTTCATCTCTTGTCAGAGCATTGGTTGGATATGAGTGCAGTAAGTTGGGGTTTGGGGTCAAGCAACAGTCCTGGAGTACAAATTTGAAACTGAGTCAGGAGTTGAGCAGTCAGAGTTGCAGGTTCTAGGAAGAAAGCCTCAGTGTGGAGAGCCAGCGGGGGCCTCTAGATCTAGATGTCAGAAGGCTGGGGGCCTGGTCGGGGTGGCTTAGGAACGTGCTGAAGCTGAAGCAACAGGGAATGAGCATCAGTGTCTATGTCAGGCGGGGCCAGGGAAGGCAGGCACTGACAAGGTAGGTGAGAGAAACGGTGAAGATTGAGCGGACCACTGTATCAGTATTTAGTGGAGTGTTAACCGTTCTCTATAGAAATGTTTAATTTTTAATACATTCCATCTTTTAAAAAATGGGAGAGTACTGGGCATCTTTATATGCCTATGAGAGCATTTGACAATAGCAGAGGGAGAGGGGAAATGGGGGGCCTTGGTGCTGCAGGGTTAGGGGAGGATGGATGGATTCCAAAGCACAGGAGTGGGGAGAATACCCCCAGAGAGGAGGAGATGAACAGTTGCACACAGAGATGAGTTTGGGGTTGGAAGGTGGTTTCATTTTCTAAGTGGGCATTGAGATTGCCAGTTGAGGAAGAAGGGAAAGGTGGGGACTCTAAAGAGAGCTGATGGTGTGGGGTTGCTGCTGAAGGACAGAAGGAGAAAGAAGTGAGTAGGAAGTGAGTAGGGACTGCCTGGCGTGGTTGAGGACCATACCAGGGCCAGTCCTGTGTGACTGTCCCACGGAGCACCTCAGCCTGGCAGAAGCAGTAGGGAGCTGGCATGGATGGGGTTTGAAGGGTGTATATGGTGAAAGACCAGGGGAGAAGAGAGTTGAGATTAAAGGTGGAGGGTGATTGGAATGATGGCCCCATGAGACCAGATTGAGGATGCAGGGAGGTGAAATCAGCAGGGACTGGGGAGACAGAGGACTTCTGTTCGGAATGCAAGAGCTTTGGCCTGAGTGATGGATGTGAGTGCCTGAGAGGTTGGTGGGGGTGGGGAGAACAGTGGTGATGAAGACCAGGTGTGGCTTTGGGAGTGGGCGGTTGGAATAAAGTGGGGGTAAGGGTCATTCTAGCACTGGGAAAGCCAGGAATTTTGAAGTCATTTGGAATGACCGTGGGTGACAAAGCAGGCATTAGAGTCTTCAGCAATTCCTGACAGTCCTGTCCTGGGTATGATCAGTTTAATGCTTTTCCAAAGACTCTTCTAAAGCTTTCAGCACCTCAGGGAAGATGCAAGGATTTTAAGAAAATGCCTGATGATAATTACTGAAAGAGATAGGGGCTTAGAGAGTCCTTACTGATCAAAGGAAGAGAAGAGGTGAGTAAAAAGTTTAGAAGGTAAATGTAAAGAATTTAAATTTAGCTGGCTGTGGTGGCTTCAAGCTACTTGGGAGGCTGAGGCAGGATGATCCCTTGAAGCCAGGAGTTTGAGACCAGCCTGGGCAACATAGTAAGATCCCCATCTCTAAAAAAAATTAAAAAGTAAATGAATAAAATAAAATTTTTTAAAAAATTAAATTTGACTGAAATTCAAGAAGAAATTTGAGAATAAGGAACTCTTGGAAGAAGAAAAAGATGGTTTGTGGAAGCAGTTTGAACTAATTGGACAGTTAAATGCTAAATGTTAAAATGACCTAGGAGATCCACAAGTGTTGCTGGTAGGTATGAAAACACAGAGAGAGAGGGTTCATGTAAGCAAGTAGAAGAAACATCTGTGAAATGTGGAATAATGTGAGTATAGTAATTTATCTGTGATTAATTTCTCCCATCCAAGGCTAACCCAACCCTGCTTAGTTTCTGATACCAGACGAGATCGGGTACATTCAGGGTGATATGGCTGTAGACGTGACTTCATTTCTGATAGCCATTCTCCAGATATTTCTAAGAGAATAATAGTTCTCAGTTTCTCTCTGATGACATTGCTTTGGTTTTGCCTCAAAGACTTCCACATTTGACTTACTAATTTATTTTAACCTACAGAGAGACCACAGTTATTTCAGAAACTGAAGTTGTTGAACATTTTGTAAATCTGCAGTCAAATGAAAATCTTTGCAAACTTTACTTCCTCAAATCACATCAACTCTTCACACACTGCTCATGATGAAACTGATTGGCTTTTGCTTTTAATGTATGTTTGTATTTGAAGTTGGAAACCAGTTTAGAAGTCCTAGACATTTAATGTTTCAGTTGTAGGCTTTAGTTATGCATATACTTAGAAGGTAAGCGTTCTTTTTTTAAATTGTATTACTCATAAGTTTTAGATCCCTTTTTAAGGAGTAGTTAAGGAAGGAGGTCACTAAGCATTCTCGTTTCTCCAGTTTGTTGGGTTTATGACACAAAGATGTCTACATTAGTGTTTTAACTTGGTGTCATTCAAGGTGGGGCCGACTTTCCACAGATGAGAAGGGAAATGGGGCTTTGGATGTGGAAGGGGTTGGGAAGATCACAGTGGCAACCCAGCCCTACTTCTCCATTACAGAGGAGCGACCTCAATGTAACTTCGTGTGTGTGCTGTGAATCATCAATCCTTGTTTAATCACAGACGTTTAGGAAAACATGGGTGGGTATTTCACCCTGCATTGATTTGCTTTTAATTCTGTATATTAAACTAGTAATCATGCAATTGACCACATAGCACAGAAACAACTCATTACATGTAGCATTCACCAGTATTTATTGACTACCTATTATGGGTGGACACTTGTATTATCCAAAAAAAAAAAA
>CAUYRT010016553.1:0-32384 GCA_963574885.1 Lepilemur ruficaudatus | reverse complement strand
CTTCCCCTTTACCCTGAAAATTCACTGAAAGATCAACTCACAATTAAGGCAGATTAATAAGAAAAAGGTTTATTTACCATGTGCATGGTGAGGATCACAGAGTGATCACTCCATATCCCAATGAAGTTCAGATATTTTTATACCTGTCCTTTTGGAAGACAGTGGGAGATGAGGAGTATAGGCAATTCTGTTTAGAGACAACAAATGTTGCTAGGGAGTATAAATGCATGGGGGAAACAGAGTGACTTGTAAATGATTCTCTTTACGAATTAAATTAACTTCAGAGACAGGTATTTTATTTGAATGATTTGGGCCAGGTCTGGTTGCATCCTTGATCTTCTTTCCTACAATATATTGAGGTAACTGAGAGAGGAAGGGAAGTCAATTGCCCCTTTGATCTTTTGATCAGTCAGCCCCATTTATGCAGATAGAGGGAAAGCTGCCTTTTCCAATGCTTTTTGATCTTAAAGGCCCTTTAATTCAAAATAGTCTTTATATCAAGGAGTTATATTTTGGGGTGAAATTTCCTGAGCTCCTTCATCTGCCATCCTAAAAATTAAGGACAACCTTTCAGTTCAAAAGACTTCTACTCTTTTAGGGAAAAAATAATAATGCCCCAAGAGAGTGAAGTAATATGAAATTTAGGGTTTAGGTACAAACTGAAACCTAAAATGCTGCCTGGAATCAATCCACAAAAGCCTTATAAACAAAGAAGCTGAGGTCACCTTACATTGACTAAAGAATTATAATTGCTCAAGAACATAATCTGGGAATAATCAATAGCCCATTTTAACACAATCTCTTAGCCATTATTCAGTCTTATTTAATGCTGATTTGCTTAAGTGGAAATATATTGAGAGTCTCATGGCAAAACTGTAACTATGGTTCATGACTAAGACCCAGAATTTTAGTTAAAAATTCCTTATAATTGATTCACAGTACCAAAATGCTTCTCAATGGTGAAGTACATTATGAAAAGAACCTGGCCATAACCTTTTTAAATTTTATTTATTTATTTATTTTATGGGTTGATGGTTCGCTTTTAGGCCTGGAATTTATAAAAGGAAAATGTTATTTAATTATTTACTTATCAGTGATGATATATTTTTCTTTACTAAATGATCATAAGCTGATTTTTAGTACTTATATTTAAAATGGCATCTTTATCTAAAATAACACTATCTTTTAAGTAATGGTTTGAGTCTCTTAGTAAAATGGGTATAACTTACTACCTTAAAATTCAATTCATTTACCCTACAACAAGTCACAACATATTTTCTCACAGTTCATCATGCTTTTATTTTGCACACATTCTTTTCTTCTTCTTTTTTTAATGTTAAGGTTTGATGTATTGTATGATAGCATATGTATGCTAGAGCAGGTACCAGAAAGAATTGCAATTGCCAAGAAGTTTCCGGCAACTCATTCTAGACAGTCCTTGTTTTCTGAAAAGCCAATCTATAAAATTCCCAATTGGGTATGATATTGATTATCCACAGTATGTAAGATGAATTCCCTAGTGCATTTCAAATATATTTTGACCTTTCAGAGCAAGGGAATAAAACAGGATGAGGCTCCGGTTAATAGAGATTTTACAGTTCAGTTTAGAAAACAAGTCTTGTTTTTTAATATTCTCTGAGTGAAGTTCCTTCTTGATAAGCTTTAGACCAAGTAAGGGCTATCACAGAATTTCTTGGGCGTTCTGTCTGCTTCATTATAGTAAAAACAAAATGAAATGAGTAGGAGTAAGATATTGTTTGATAACTCAGAGGCTTATAATCCAGAAGTGAAATCAGAGATCTGGAAAGAAGCAACCCTCTTCCTTTTTAATGGTGACCTATGTGCAGGCGAAGATAGACTCCCTGTTGAGTCAGCTATAAAACTCGTGATATATCCAAAAGAGAAGATTTATGCTTGAGCTCAGGAGTTCTAGAGCAGTCTAAGCAAGAGCGAGACCCTGTCTCTACTAAAAATAGAAAAAAAATTAGCTGGGTGTTGTGGTGCACACCTGTAGTCCAAGCTACTGGGGAGGCTGAGGAAGGAGGATCGCTTGAGCCCAGGAATTTGAGGTTGCTCTGAGATATGATGACACCCTGCCCTCTAACCGGGATGACACAGAGAGAGATACACACAGCTTCATAAAAAAAAAAAAAAAAAGATTTCATTAAAAACAATCAGTTCAATAAGAATAAAAAGCCAGGTGATACTGAGAGCAAGACACACAGATCTCATAAATAGAAACTGTTATATTCAAAGGGATTTAATAGCCTCAAATTTGAATCTAGCACAAATAACTCACTTTAATGCTAGTAAGTTTAAAACTATTCATCTGTTATTATAATACCTCTGTAATTTAAGAGACAAGTTTATGCTAGAATTCTAGATAACCTTGTCTTCTACAAAGTGAATGTAGAATAATTACAGAATAACATTTGAGGTGAAGAATGGTTAGAGGTAATTTTGGAAGTTATTTCCTTATCATCCCAACACCAAGCAGTCTGTTTGCAGGCAAAGTATCTTTATACCTACGATGGTGAATATGTGATTGCCAGACACATATTTACATATCCACAATTAGTAAGATTTGCTTTTTAGTTTACTACTCCTGAGTACAACTGTGAATGTCATTTCCCCTAAAGACTACCACTAAATTATTATGTAAATTTCTAGTGAATGACACTAAGAGAAAGCAATGGGTATTGTTATTTTTAAACTTTTAGCATAGTTTCTTGCATCAATTTTAATGTGTTTGAATTTGGAGGCCAAAGGTGCAATAAAAATAACTTTAGAAAGAAATATGTCTTATTAAAAAATTATCTGAGAAAAAAATCTATGTGTATAATGTATGGGGAAGAAAGAAGGCAAACATACACATTTAAAGAAGTAAACAATTATCCAGCCACTAACCTAGGCTGTTGACAGTAAGTGCCAAGTAAATGCTGCTGTCAGGCAATGCAGTGGACTCTGGGAGGAAAAACAGACTCATCCTGTTATCTGATGTGACATGATTAGGAAGATGGCTAAGACTTGTGAGATTATAATTTTGGACCTTGAAGAACATGCAGGCTTCCTAGAAGCAGAGAGGGAGGAGATAGGCACTTTGGATTGAAAATGAACCTTAAGTATAGATGTTGTAATAGGTAAGGTAAATGCTATTACCTGCTGTAACAGACAAAGCCAACAGCGTCAATGGCTTAACACAATAAACTTTTGTCACTCAGGTAAAGTTTAAATGCAGGTGAGGTATCCTTCCTCTATCTTGTCATTAAGCCATCTGAAACATGTGTCCCCCATGTTCACCACATTAGGAAACAGAGAGAGGAAGGAAGCACAATAGTTTTTAACTGTCATGTCCCAAAAGTTATACATGCCGTTTTTGTTCACAGCCTGCTAGCCAGAACTATTCACATGCCTTCAACCAAAATATGAACATAACTGGGAGAAAGTAAACTGTATGAACATCTCAGAAGCAATAACCTTGTCTGTAACTAATAAGTAGATGTAAGATGAGTTTCATGTTTTTATTATAGTCTTATAAGAGAGTAATAGGTGATGAACTTAGAAAAATATTTTGAGGTGAAATTGTAGAGGATTTTGAACATCAAAATGAGAATTGATTTTATCTTTTAAGCAACTGAAAGGCATTAATGATTCTAAGCCAAAATGCTACAATCCAGGATATATTCTAAATGAAGAAATTTGTGTGTATGGCTGTGAGAGGTATGAGGATAACACATCAGGTATGATATGGATTGCCCATTAGATAGGATGATTGTTCTAGTCCCTGAACCTTTTACTCAGAAGTTAAAAAAAAAAAATCAAATGAATGAATAACTTGCTTAATGCTGCCATTCAGTGTATGGACAGGTTCTAAAATAGGAGCTGATATCTTCAAGCTGATCCTGCTCTGTGGGGCCAGTCATGCTTATATCTCTAAATTGTATTAGCTTGAGCTGCCATAGCAATATACCATAGACTGGGTAGCTTAAACAACAGAGATTTATTTTCTCACAATTTTGGAGTCTGGAAGTCTGAGATCAAGGTGAGGGCTCTCTTCTTATTTCGTAAACCTCTGCCTTCTCACCGTGTTCTCACATGGCAGGGAGACTGAGAGTGACCTCTCTTTATTTCTTACAAGAATACTAATCCCATCATGGAAGTCCCACCATCATGGCCTCATCTAAGCCTAATTCTCTCTCAAAGGCTCCATCCACAATATCATGACATTGGGGGTCAGGACATCACCATATGAATTTGAGGAGGATATGATTCAGACAACAGTACAAGTAAACTAAATGTTGAAATTGGCCTGGGTACTAAAGAAAGGACTACAACTAAGTTCTCATATTTATCCTATGTGTAAGAATATACCACTTTCGCATTTCCCTTCATTTGTCAAATTATTAATCACTCCTCCTCTTTTAAGTTAATTCTTTAATTAACAGAGTCTACAATTGATTTCACCAATCTATGAGAATTTTTGTTGTTATTGTTGTAGTTAGAATTAATGTAACACATAATGGTGCTCTAATTAGCTCATTTACAAGGGTTGTAAATGAATTTACACTTACAGGAATAATTCCTGATGCATCTTATATAATTATTTTCTTGTTAATATTATATTGCATAACACATGTGCACAATGTAAAGTTAAATCAGCTGCAACAAAGTGTGTTCTTAATACTGGCAGCACCTAGACTGGGGATTATTTATAGTGGAATCTCCATTACAGAGATGGAATAGTAAAATATCTATTAATAGTAGAATATATATTAAAAGAATAGGTAAAGTAGCTGAATACATATCATTTATCATACATTTTGTGATAATTGCTGTCAGATTATATTTTTTAAAATAGCATAAATTGAAGTTTATTTATTTGCTATTATTATAGAATTCCTCACCCTCCTGGAGAGCTGAATCCTTGACTTTAGAGTTTCCCTCTTTACTTCAGAAGAAAATATATTCAAGTGAAATGTAGCAACTCCTCACTAATACCAACTTTTCTTAGGAAGAAGAAAAGAAATTAGAAAAAATTTGTGTAAGTTCAATGTTGGGGAAAAAAAGAGGGACAAGAAAGTGCTCTTGGGAAGGAAACTTTGTCCTTAGATAAAAGAACACAAAGTAAACTAATTTAAGGTAATTGACAGGTTGAGAGAGTGGAAGGGAGGAAGGTGATAAACTCAACTCGAGCAGTTCACAGGGCAAGAGGAAGCCAAGTAAGGACACTAGTGTATCATCTGTTGGTTGATTTTGAGTGAGGGAAGTAATGTTATAATTAATTCTCTAATATTTTACCTTTAATTGGTCTATAAAAAGGTAATTAAATATATAACATTTCTAAAACTCTGTGCTGAACCCAGAGAAGTAGATGAGAAGGTTATTGTCAATCTTAGTAACAAGAATCATATAATCATATTTTGATGGGAATGACCAGTGGTCTTCAACCTTTTTTGGCACCAGGGACCGGTTTCACGGAAGACAATTTTTCCATAGCCTGAAGGGCAGGAGATGGTTTTGAGATGATTCAAGTGCATTACATTTGTTGTGCGCTTTATTTCTATTATTATTACATTATAACATATAATGAAATAATTATACAACACACCATAATGCACAACCAGTGGGGCCTCTGAGCTTGTTAACCTGCAACTACTGCTGCCGCTGATCCGACAGGAGGCAGAGCTCAGGTGGTGATGTGAGCGATGGGGAGCAGCTGTAAATGAAGATGAAGCTTCGCTGGCTTGCCTGCTGCTCACCTCCTGCTGTGGATCCCTGTTCCTAACAGTCCAGGGACCAGTACCAGTCTGCCGCTGGGGGTTGGGGACTCCAGGGAGTGACAATATCTTCTTCTTTTACATAATAGAACTCAATAAGTTAGGTGTTGATTAACGATCAGTTATAAATACTTCTCTTCAGAATCAGTGTGTTCTTCCTTGAGATTAAGAGAATAATACAATTACATGTTGAACAATAAAGAAAATTCATTTGTGCACCTTGCTGCCACTCACAGAGAAAAGTTAATCCTTACAAAGTTAATCCTCAGAGCTATCCAGGGAAGGTAAGGCCACCTTATACTAGTTACACACTAGATTTTGTGCCTTACACAAAGGAGGAATAACTGCATATTTGGGGGCATTGACAAATCCTCCAAAAATAACATATACAAGATAAAAAGTAATACTCACTATGGCCTAGATCACACCATGTGGGCTGTCTCTGTTTATCTCTGCCCAGGCTCATCTGCTCTCCCTATTTCACTTTGCTTCAGTTTCTGGTGGTTTGTCAGTTGTTTTAGTTACAGTTACCATGAGTTTGGCTGTACTATGATTACTATCTTTTGATGTCTCAGATATTTATGTAAATAAAAAGACCTAAGTTGCTATCTATTCCTTCCACTACAAAAGAAAAAATAAAATGGCCTCCAAACACTCACTACTAGATTAATTATTGCAGTTAAAAATTTTTTTGTTTGTGATTGTTATTATAAGCTTTATAAGAAAAGTGTTTGTTTCTGACTTACTTTTTATCACTATAGCAAATACCAATGTTTCATTTACATTAAATGCTGAGTAAGTGAATGACAGTAAAAAGTAAGCAATTTATAAAGTCAACAGGTATCCGCTTCTGCCCTTTCTCCACCAAACGTTCCAGAGATCAAAGAAGTCACTGGAAATTTCTCTGATCTCAGGATTTATCTAATGGCGACATTTCTCCTAGGGTCTTTTTTTATAACAATAAATTTGTCCTGAATCTTTGTGGTGGATAATTTGTTGACCTCTTATTAAGTGTTGTCTGAATTCCACTGGGGAGTTATAAAGATTGAAAGAAAGAGATTCTTTTTATACCAGAGATAAAAAAGAAGCCATGTGGGAAGCCAGCCTGAAGGCTGGTGGCCTCCTTGAACAGGTAAGTAGAGTTTGGTATCATGCCATTCAATTTATGTTCAGAAAAGAGAACTGGATACTCGTAACAAAAAAGAAAGAAAACAAACAGAAGCTTGAAGGTAAAATTCAGAAATTTCTAAGAGAGTTTAACAGAGACCACCTAGAGTTCCAAATGTAAAGCTGGAATAACGAAGAGAAAAACTAACAGTTCTGAAGGTAGCAGGTGTCACTATATATCAGTTGTGCCCATTGGGAGGGGCTGAACCAAAATTCCATGTAAATGTCTGGGTACCCAATTAACAAAGGGATGATCAGGATTTCTGGGCAATGAGGCCTGATACATATACATTGAGAAAAAACTATATTATTTAAAAGCCCAACATAAAAGCCCATATGAAAAGCTCTCCTTTCATACTTACCCATAGACAAGTATGGTTAGGAATCACCACAGTAAAGATAGAGAATGAAGAATTCACCATATACAATAGTGCTGAAGAATTGTCTCATGTTCACCATAATATTCTGAACACGTAGCATAGAGCTCCATATAAATACATATTTTAATACATATATTGATTTTCTTTAAGGTGGGACAACTTTTACAAACTAACTGATAATTTTGTGCTTCTGAGCACATATATCTTTTAACAATGTGATACAGGCTTTTTGGAATTTGATTACCAAACATTGAAAAAGGCCTGTTTCCATCCATGACAATGGAGATAACTAAATTCAGGTCACTCTTTTCTTTCCTTAAATGTAACTTATTGTGGGACTTCTGCTTCTGGAAAAGATGGAGCAACAGGGACTGAATTTGCCATCCCAATAAAAGAACCAAATAAAAATTTAAAAAAGATATGTGAAAGAATTGTTTTTATTTTATTTATTTATTTATTTTTTTTTTGAGACAGAGTCTCACTCTGTTACCCGTGCTAGAGTGCTGTGGCATCAGCCTAGCTCACAGCCACCTCAAACTCCTGGGCTCAGGCGATTCTCCTGCCTCAGCCTCCCGAGTAGCTGGGACTGTAGGCATGCACCACCATGCCCGGCTAATTTTTTTTTCTATATATATTTTAGTTGGCCAATTAGTTTCTTTCTATTTTTAGTAGAGACGAGGTCTCGCTTTTGCTCAGGCTGGTTTCGAACTCCTGACCTTGAGCGATCCGCCCGCCTCAGCCTCCCAGAGTGCTAGGATTACAGGCGTGAGCCATCACGCCCAGCCTAAAGAATTGTTTTTAAACACTAGCAATAAAGCAATGGGGGAGGGCAAAATACCTGAGAACTAAGACCAAATAAAATGAGGACATGATTTCCCCCACTTATTGACTTGAGAGAGTTTCTAGGCAACACAGAGAGGGGAAACTGAGGAAGAGCCTTCATTAATTAATTTTCTAATAGTATCTCTGGCACCATCGAGGTAGGGGTAATGAGGTACAAAGATCAGTAAGATAAATGCCCTGCCCTTAAGATGCAAACAATATAATAAAGCAAGCTGAAAATAAACCCTTACCATCATTATATAATGTAAAACACTAAAGTGTCAAAATGGAGACGTATATATTTGCCATATTTGAGTTTACATGATGGAGGACATTTTTTCATCCAGGAAAATTGAGAAGGGATTCCTATAGGGGGTTAAATTTGACCACAGAGGAAACAACGACAGGAAAATCATAAAGGGAGAAAAATAAAGAGCATGTCAGGAAAAGTAACCCATTTAGTAGGTGTGTAATGTGGAGAAAGTAAAAGTTCAAGTTAAGCAAGTGAAAGTGAGAGCTTAATGAAGATAGGACCTGTGTCTGTCTCATTAGTAACTCATCTAAAGAAACAAGCAAGTTCCCTTGAGACATCTCAGGCAATTAATAAATGTATTTGAAAGGACAAATAAGTAAATTAAGATATGTTAAAAGATATGAAAAAGTTCTACAATGTGTAAAGTACTCTATAATTAAGAGCAACTTAGAATTGAGGCACAAATACTTTGAAGTTTACTATAAGGAAGACTACTGGAAACCATTCCTAATAGGAACCTTAGGGAAAAAGTTTACTCAGTTAACTTTAACCACTCTGCACCAAAGAAGAGCCTGTCCAATTATTCTGCAATTCCAAAACCAGAATTATTCTTCCTTAAATGTTTCAATGTTCTGAGGAGATTATACTTCTTGCATGCTTTTCTGTTATAGGCTATTAGGAAACACTGTTTCTTAGGCAATAGCTGAAGTCCAACCATGGACACAGGAGGACACTGAAATTTACTTATTAAATCTATAATCTTCCTTGTCTTTTCTTTTTCACATCTCCTGTCTTTTCAGTAAAGCACACTGAATGTAGAGAAAGCTACAACTTTACCGTGGCCTAATTTTTTTTACTGTCCATGAGATAATGAGATCAACTGAGATCAAAATCAGGCTACAAATGATCTGCCTGGAAACAATTTTGAGTAAATACAGGGTAGAATCATTAAAAACAGAAACTTTTTACCTAACAAAGGTGAGATCCGGTATTCTCTTGAACCAAACAAGGGAAGTGGAGATAGTAAGAAGATATCAAATCCTAGATCTATTTTGAAAACAGAACAAAAGAAATTCACTAATGAATCAGATATGAAGCCTGAGAAAATGTGAAAATAAATGTGTTACCAAAATTTTTTGTTTTGAGCTATTAGAAGGTTGGAGATGCCATTTATTATCTGATGTAAGTTCTAACATGAACAGGTTTGGGAGAGGGAATCAAGAATTCGGTTTTGAACATGTTCAGTTAGAGAGCCCATTTAGACATCTATGAGGCAATCTCAACTAGTTCATGGCATCTGCGGCTCTAGACTTAAAGATATTAATTTGGAAGTTTTACAAATGATTACATATTTTGATTTTGTAATGATTGCAAATTTTAATTATATAAATGATTATAATTTTATAAATGACATTTAAATCCAAGAGATTGAAGAGTATTACATAGGGAGTGAGTTTAGATCAAGGTGAGAAGTGATTTAAGAAACTGAAACTAGCCAATATTACTTTAAAATTTAGAGGATAGGAATAAATAGATAAAATAATCTGAAATGGGACACCTAATAAAGTAGAAGAAGCACTAAAGGTAGAGGAATTCTAGGAGCCAAGTGAAAAAGTTACATAATGAAAAATGTTATATACCTAATTTAAAAACCCAAGATATGTATGATATAAGGCTATGTAAACAACTGTACATTAAGTAGACATAAATTTCCACATCAATAGCATTTCTGTAAATGTTTACATGCACATAACAATTCTATAAAACATTATAGAAATTATTAACTCTGGTTACCTTCAGAGAGTAGCAGAAAAACAGATGGGGGGGGTTGTTGAAAGTTAATTTTTTTTACACTCTTGTTTCAATTAAAAATTTCACACATACCACTTTTAAAGTAAACTATGTTAAAATAAATCTGTTAATAGAGCTAGATAAAGCATGCTAAATATTTGTAAATTCAATATGCACGTTTTTGTTTTTATGTTATAGTTCTCAATTTAAACAATGTTTAAAAGGTCATAAAACTCTTTTTTACCTTTTATTTATAAAGAAAATTCTCTAAGCAATAGGGCTGAAAGCAAGAAATTATGAAACTCACTTCTGATTCACCCAAGCTGAACAACAACCAGGCAATTTCACTAAATTTTCTTAAAAAAAAAAAAAAAACAGAGAGAGAACTAGATGCATGATGTAGCAGGAAAAGAATACAACTAAAAGGCAGAGGTTTAGGATTGTGATGCCAACTCTACCATGTGTGACTTCAGATAAGTCTCATAATCTCTCTGTGCTTAGATTTTTTAGTCTAGGTAACTGAGATGATGACGATGATGCAAAAACAGTCATCTTGGTTTCACAAAGTTTTAGTGGCATAATACAAGTTAAATTGGTTTGAAAAACAGAAAGCTTATTAGACTCATAAAGTGCTATTAGCATTAGGATTATTGACTTACATCTGTTCATTTACTCCCAAACCTTTATTACAGAAGTTATGACCACACAGGTACTTTTTAGAGCTTAATATTTACTAGCTTTCTACATTCAATATTTGGAGAGAAAATTATATTACATATGATTCACTTACTCCAAAACAGCCTAAGGCTATTCCCTATATAGCATCCTTTAAAAGTTTCCTTCCCTTTGATTGCCTCAGATGATTAGAATTTAATCAATTCATACAAAAATAAAGCCTAACTTGCTTAAACAGCTCTCATCACTCAGACATTATTTGCATCAGAGTCAGCATACATTCTGCTCTCTATTCATTTCATCCCATTTACTTTTAATTCTTTGTCCATGTAGCTATTGTTTTCCAGGATTTACATCTTGAAATAAGTCATTGCTCTAACAGGAACCTCTTCATACCTTCCAAAACTATAATACATAGTATTTCTTTAAAGTATGATTACCATCTATACCTCAGAAGTTCATTTGGCCATATTAAATTTATTGCCTATCAGGTATATATGGCACACACAATGTAAACACTTCAAGGTACTCTTTTTCATCTATTCTGGCCAACTGATACATTAATATTTAGTAACAATTGGAATATATTAATAAAAAAGGGATTAGGAAAGAAAGCATTTGCCCCCAATAAGCTGTCATCTACTCGTATTTAGGTGGTGGGGTTCTGACTGTTAGTTAGACTTCTTTAAGGCAGTTTTCATTGTTGAATAGGACCCTGAGTGAACAGTTAGTTCAAGAACCACAATGAATTCACCAGAGCAGCTGTAGAAGAGCTCACTCCCAGGATAGCTCATTATCCCCAGACTTCTCACCAGAAACAACTTCAGTGAAAAAGGATCATAAGCCTGTTCCACAGTGGAGAAACAATGATATGAATGTTATTTTTGAAACATAGACATTGTGGAAAAGATACCAGGGAAGGATTTCATCATCAGAGATAGAATTCAGGACAGCTACAAACTGATTTAGTTCCTACAATTCTGGCTGCCTCCATGAGAGGAAACAAATTCGCAGGAAGTGGTTCTTTCAACTCCACCATACTTCTCCATGTCAACCTCTTATTTTTTAGTGTTCTAGTTTACAACTTGCTATAAAAGCTTAAAAATAAGTATAAGTGCTTTGTGAGTTCTTCCCACAGGGGAACTGCTTGATTTGTGTTCAGTTCTTATATTATCCTCAGAATTTTCCATTTTTGAGTTGTCATAAGATTTGATCATTACATATTAAATATATGTATCAAAATATCACATGTATCCCAGAAATGTGAATAATTATTATATCTCAATGAAAAAAACAGAAAAAATAGAAAAACTTTCTTTTGCTAATTCGAATTCTAATTTTAAAATAAAACAGGAATTCATAACTATTAAGGAGCTTCATGTTATTTTTCTCTAGAGGATCTTGCTCTTTAAATATATTAGGGTAGTCATGTATTCATTTTGTAAGCTTTAATCAATATCTTTGGAGCTGGCTTTACATTATCCCTACCAATCTAATGCCATGAGGTCCTAATAGTATCTAGTATTCAAGACTGCCATGGACCAGTAGAGCCTCTGGTAGCTGAGAAGCTTATTTATCTTCCTACTACTATTTTCCCTGAATTGAGTTCATCAATTTATACCATGAAGGGTGTAAAAATTACCTGAGTGTAGAAGCAATGGACTCTTTGCAAAACTTGAAGCATAGTTGTGTATAAGTTTAGATTTAGTTTTCTTTTTTGCCACCCTTCCAGAATAAAACTATTATACTTCATGTACTATTATATGAACATTTAGATATAAGTCTAGCCATATGGAGATCTATTACATGGATATCTTCGTCTATATCTATGATCTATACGTCTCTCTGTCTATCCATCATTCATCACTTTCCTACAGTAGAATTTTTAATAGCTTTTGAAAAAACATTTTATGTATCCTGAATTTTTATAAACATATATATGCCTAAATTTAACCACATAATGAAAATAACCAATTAAAGAAACTTGTAAACATTATTAGCATTATTTCTGTAATAAAAATGATGTTAGTACATGTCTGGATACTCCTTATTCAAAATTCTTGGGATCAGAAGCTTTTCAGATTTCAGATTTTGTCCGATTTTGGAATATTTTCATGTACATAATGAGATATCCTGGGGATAGGACCCAAGTCTAAGTATAAAGTTTATATATATTTCATATATACCTTATATACATAGTCTAGAGGTAATTTTATGTAATATTTTAAATAATTTCATACATGAAACAAAGTTTATATTTAATACTTATATGTGGAATTTTCCACTTGTGACATCATGTCAGAATTCAGAAAGTTTTGGAGTTTGGAGCATTTTGGATTTCAAGTTTCTTAATTAGAAATGCTCAACCTGTAACATAGTAAACAAATATAGATTACAAACAAATAAATGAACAAAACATAATATATATTAAAATCTTGTTCAGAACACATTTTTTATTCTCAGGTGTCAAAGCACCATTATCAAGATTGCCTTCTGCTATACTCTTTAGGAATTTGCAGATCAAATATAATATTTAACAGAGAGATGCAAGTCAAAATATTCAGGATCCCACTGTGGAAAACATTGATTCCCTTCAGAATATCATAAATAAAGAGCTACTAGAACTGGAAGAAACCTTAGAGAATATCCAGCAAAATCCACTTTCTTTATGTATTTGGTACACAGAAATACATTATGAAAAGCAATTCTGATATTTGCTCAGATCCTTAAAAATTCTCCAAAAGAGAGAAATACATTATTAATGTACCAAAATTTATGTTTTCAGGGTGTATATAACTCTCAATATTTTCTATCTAAATATTGGTGGAATACCAAAAACCCTCTGTTCTTCTTTTTATTTTTTATTTATTTATTTTTTTACACAAGCCAAAATTGTTTCTGAATCTCAATTAAGTATTACTGGTCTTAATATCTCTAACGTTTTACCATTCCTTCTTCCTCTATTTATTCTTTACTTAAAATTATCTTGTTTTTAATCATATGTAACTTCCACGTCTTCACTTCTCTAGTTCTGTTATTTTTTTTGATAAATTTTATTTTATTTTGAAACAGTGTAAGACTCACAGAAACATTGGAAGTAGAATACAAAGAATTTCTCTCCCCCTTGAACAATTTCAGTGTAAATTGCTGGCATTATGTCACACTAATTAACCTAAAATGTCCATTCATTAGGTTTTGTCTGATGTTTTCTAATGAGTACATTCAGGTTATGCGTGTTTGGTGGAAATGTCATAGAAGAGATGCTGTGTTCTTAACTTTTCATCCTCACAACATCCGATTTTAATTAGTCTCATAACTGATGATATCCACTTTGAAAACTTGATTAAGATAGTCTACTTTGCTCCATTGTGTATATATATATATATATATATATACACTGTTTAAAAAAAGGCAGCTGTGAAACTATATTATAACTTACCAAAGTTTCAATTTATTCATGTATTTATTTATTGTAGTTGGTCTCATGGTATCACCCTTTATTCAACATTACTTAGGTATTTTTGCATTCATGTCAATGCCAACGGAAGCTCCTTCAAGTTTGATTCTGTGTTCAGGTTCCCATCATTCTTTGAGGACTTATGGAATCAGCCATTTTTCCTAAGTGCCCTAGAGCACTAGTTCCTTTCAGTGGAGAATAGTACTTAGAAATCAAGATAGATGTGCTCATTTATTTTGAACTATCAAGCTGTCACTGCTCCTGAGCCTTCCAGGGAACTAAGGTAGGAAATATATATAATCTCTCTCTCTTCTCTCTCTATCTATCTCACCTATTGAAAATCACAAGCACAGACTGATGCTCTCAATTCCAATATAAAAACAGCAAATTCCATTATAACTTTTTCCTTTCCATTTATGTACTTTCCTTCTGCAACAGTAAGAAACCTGGCTTCCATTATCCTTAATATGTTTACTTATTTGATCAGATCTCCTGTGTGTAACCAATCTCACATGGCCACTATCACACCCTCCTCCATGGAGCTGTCCTCTTCACCCAATTGGGCTGGGCTGCTACCATTGCTCTCACCTCCTGCATAGTTAGCCTCTCATCTGTGCATGCTTTGAAACTCTGTCCTAGGTCATCCTCACCCTGCATTGGTGCCCTCCTCACTGTACCAGACAGCCCTCTTGCATGTTTTCTGCTTTTCCCTACTTGAGCTGTATTTCTCCAGTCCAGGCTCTATCTCTGTATGGATGTCATTCTTATTGTATGGGCTCTGACTCTCCTCTCTGATCCTTGTGCATTCATTGATTTTGCTTGGCCAACCCAGTGGATTAAGAGGAATTGTTCAGGGAGAGAAAGTAATGGATGGACAAAAGAGGAGAAAGGAAAACTGAAGAGGAACAGGAGACAGAGTTTTCTCATTGTACCAACAACATCACACACCCTCCAAGTCAGAATTATTTGCATATGAAGGGAAGAGGGAAAAGTTCAGCAGGCAATGAATAAATTACATTTAGCTAATAGGAAAGAAGGAGGGTTGAGAACATTTACACATTAAGAACTTTTCCCTTTTTGGTCCCAGCTGTGTTTTGGATAACTTACTGTGTTTCTTCATAAAATAACCATATATGACTTTCATTCAATAAGCACATTTAATGCCATCTGCTTCAATATGTACAGGGTAGCTAAGTCCCATGTATTACTAATACTACTACTTATAACATATACATTCAACATTTTTTGCCATTATATTCTTGCTATATTAATTGCATCACAAAACAGATATTATTTTTTCATATACTCTGTATTTTTTCATATTTAACTGTTTGTTATCATTTAGTTTGCTCATCTTTTCTGTCAATGCTTCCTTATAGGCATATTCTCATGTTACTGGGTATAATATAATCATATATATTACAATATTATCTTTCTAGATTGTGCATTAGTTTCTTTCATCCTTTTATAAGACATACTTTATTATTTTTTTTTCTGGTTTTCATTGTTCTTGCTAAGAAGTCTGTTGTGTATCTAAATGAAAGAAATCTTTCTCTCTGGTTTCTTTTCAAAATCTTCTTGTTGTCTTAAGTAATTTGAGATTTCTTATGATATGCCTGGATATGGACATCACCATTTTTAAATAAATTTTTATGTCCCTCTGTTTCTACCACTGTTAAGGCAGTTAGAGATGGCCATTTTACATATGTTCTGGAATGATCTTGACATATTTGTATATACTTATATAATATATAAATTACATATATGTTATATAAAGGATATATAAATAGTATATATAAATAATGTATATAAATGAGATTATTAAATATATGAAATTTTTAAAAAGTGAAATATATAGAAACCATTGTTACACAGGAAGACAAATCTTTTTTTTTTTTTTTTTTGTTTGAGAAAGAGTCTCACTCTGTTGCCCAGGCTGTAGAGTGCCGTGGCATCAGCCTATCTCACAGCAACCTCAAACTCCTGGGCTCAAGTGATCCTTCTGCCTCAGCCTCCCGAGTAGCTGGGACTACAGGCATGTGCCACCATGCCCGGCTAATTTTTTTACATGTATTTTTAGTTGGCCAATTAATTTCTTTCTATTTATAGTAGAGACGGGGTCTCGCTCTTTCTCAGGCTGGTCTCGAACTCCTGACCTTGAGCTATCCACCCGCCTCGGCCTCCCAGAGTGCTAGGATTACAGGTGTGAGCCACCGCGCCCGGCCAGGAAGACAAATCTTAAAAATAGTGTATAATCAAATTAGTAGTTTTGTTTTGAATCATTCTCAAATTCACAAAATAGTTACAAATATAGAACAAATATTTTTCTTCTGAACCATTTGAGACTATGTGGTTGACCTGATAGTCTATTACAAAAAAATACTTTAGAATATATTTCATACAAAAAGGTATATTCCATTAGTTGACTGTAATACAACCGGCAAGTTAGAAAATAAACCTTGATAGACTACTATCTGAGACTCAAACTACATTTCAAATTTTGCAGTAATGTTCTCTTTAGCCTAATAATTCAGTTCAGAATCATGTTTTGCATTTAGTTTTCAAGTCTCTTTAGTCACCTCCAACTTCAAATAATTCTTTATTTATTCCTTAATTTTTATGACCTTGACACATCTAAATGTTACAGACCAATCATAGCACAGAATGTTTCACAACTTAGGTCTGTCTAATATTTCTTCATAATTTGATCCAGGTTGTGCCTCTTTGGCTGAAATATAACAGAATTGATGCTGTTTCCTTCTCATTGCATCTTCTTTGGTGGTGCACAATTAATGGTGCATAATTATCCCATTAGTAGTGATGATCACTTTCATAAGTAGATTAAGGTATTATCTGTCAGTCTTTAACACTTAAAAGTTGTAAGTTTTTCCTCTGTAATTAATAAATGTTTTCTAAGGAACTGCTTTGAAACTGCGTAAAGACCTTGTTCCTTATACAACTTTCAATTTATTTATTTTATTTTATTTTATTGATATAGGGTCTTGCTCTTTCACCTGGTTTAGAGTACAGTGGCATCAAGATAACTCACTGGAACCTCAAACTCCCAGGCTCAAATGATCCTCCTGCCTCAGCCTCCCCTGTAGCTGGTACCACAGGTGTGTGCCACCAAGCCTGGCTAAATTTTATTTTTTACTTTTGTAGTGACAGGATCTCACTATGTCACCCAGACTGATCTCAAACTGCCTGCCCTCAAGCAATCCTTCTGTATCAGCCTCCCAAAGTGTTGGGATTACAGATGTGAGCCACCATGCCCAACCTATTTATTAATATATCACTTCAGATTTAATTTTTCCTGTTTTATTTGATGTGCTATAATTACTATTATTATTACTTCGATGCTCAAATTTCCCCAGATTTGGCCAGCAGGAATAGCTTCAGTTTCTGTATTTTTTTGCTGTGCTTGCATCTTTCTTTGAGCAGTTTCTTGCTACCTGGCACAAAAAGTTGTTTCAGGATCATAACAGATTCTCAGCATCTCATACATAGTGTACAAAAACTTTTTGTGACCGCCTCTTAGGATTTCCCTGTATTTCTCAGGGCTTCAAAGTGATTGCCTGATTTGAGATATGAACTCAAAATTCACTCTCAAAATCGTACTACTTTTTGTCATCCACATTTAACAAAGGAGGAAACTGCATCTTTACATTTAAGTAATTGTTATAGAGTCACACATAAGTAATTAATGGAGCCAGTATACAAATCAAGATCTATTTTTAACGTTTTAATAACACAATTAGAAATGAGAGCTACTTGAACATCCCAGAGCGATAGATGTTCTCTGACCAGCTAGCCAATAGCAGAGAAAGGCCAAGACCATTGGCCTCCAGAGTCCACTACCTGGAGACATCAAATTGTTTGGGGGACACCATACCTTGTCTGTTAGGGTTTCAAATGGAGGTAATTGATAAAGGAACCAAAGGCCTAAACATCATCTATTCGCTGACCCTTCTTTTAATGCTAAATCTTGGACCACTAAGAAATATACTAAGGTTTATGCCACAGCAGCTTTTAAAAGACTTTATATCTAGTTACAACCTTGGATGGAATTAATATAGAAATAGATAGAAGCTATGGTCAGTACAGATTCTAATGTAACAGCTGCTATGTACATAGAAAAAGCACACATTATTCTCCAACTATTACTTTATATAGAGTTGCTTTAAATTAAATCAAAATTGTCTTTATAGTGCTCCTTGGTATAAAAGAATTTAATGTTAATTCTAATAAGCTAATACACCTAAAATCTTAACTTTTTATTTTTAAAATAAGAGTTTGTATGTGTGTGTTTAGAGACTAGAAGCTATCATTCTAGAATTATAAAAATAAGATTCTTCTTTTATGAAAGAACAGAGACCTCAGGGCCGTATCATTTGCCCTAATATAATTTTTCAGTTTTTCTCTGTATGACATAAATGAGGTAAAGATGCTGAGCCAGTATTTTTTGAACTTTATATTAGTGAGCTCATTCTATAAGATTAATCTTTGGATTCAGTAAAATGTGAAGCAATTATTTAAATTAGAGCCTAAAGCAGGAGAAGTACTTTGCAAATACATGTTTAATGTACAAAACTGATATATTTGTTCATTAACAGAGGTGAAAATCAGATTCTGGGCCTTTATTAATAATTTAATGATAATAACCAAATTACAGTCTCTGAAATTCAAAGTTAACTTTTCCAAATGATTATTTGCAAAACATTTCTATTTTTCTTCAAGAATTATAGAAATATAAGAGCATTACAACGGAGAATTCCTCTTATGAAGCATTCCTTTCTCACTGAGGATCAAGATAGCAAGGAAGATTGATTATTAAATGTGCTTCTGTATTTATTTTATTTAATTATTTGTTCAATAATATTCTATCACTTTTCAAAAATGAAGCAAAGAAAGTCTACTCCAAAGGAGCTCTTTACAATTTCATATTGAATTTTCTCCAACGAGAACAGCTCTGGATATAAATCGTTATGTCGTAAAAATCTAATTAAAATTACTTTCAGTTAGAGAAAGTTGTACAGAAAAAAAAATGCTGATCTTTAGACTCAATATTGCAACAAATAACCTGTGGCCCTTCAGCATCCATTTCACACATTTGGGCTTCAATTCTGCAGGTACAAAATACTTGGTGATAGTGAGAAACAATATAGTTCTTACTTTTCTGAAAAATGCTGAATAATACTGAAAGTGAATTGAAGTAAACTTGTTAAAACATTCAGAATAGTAGCTCAATATCATTGGTTTGTTAAATCACAGCAGTATAAACTTATATAGTAATAAATCTTTATTACTCCAACTGCCAGATTCTCCTACCTTGATAAACTCAACTCAGAAATACTTTATTGAATAAGTGTTATATGTACTAGGCATTATGCTAGGATTACGACAGAATCAGCATTAGTGTGAGTCCCAGTTACTTCTCTCAAGATTCTGAAACAGAATTAGAAAAATAAGACAAACTAAAATAAAAAAAAAATGACAACTAACAAAGCATAAAATATAATTAAGTGTCAAATCAATGGCAGAGACAAATGCTCTAAAAAATCACATAGCAAAAATACCAGTGGGAAGAAATCATACATCAAGTATTAAATGATACTTGGAGCTCATCAAATTCCTGAACCAGTATTCCAAAAGGCTTCCATCCAGCAATTCCTAGACCTTGGGCTATTTACAAATAACCTAGTGATGAACCAGAAAGCAAAAACCACATGTCCTTGATAATTAAGTTCAAAATCTTCTGGTCTACATGTAAGACAGAAAGATTTGGATGCATGTGTCAAAAGATGGTATGTGGACAGAAATGGGAAGGGGGAAAAACAAAACATACAGTGAGGAGACCATGACAATCAGAAACATGAATTCTCAACTGAAGAAGCACTGTCCCTGGGTCATGTTTGGGTCCTACACTGTAAGAGAGGTGATTCCCTGGAGGTAAAGCACCTCAACTCTTACTGAGGTGAGACTAAAAGGATTCAAGGATGATATCACTCATGGGCCTAGACAACAATGATACACTTAATACACTTGGACCCTGATATACCAGTGTAGATGAAAATAGTTTTGGAAGATTTCCTTAAAAGCATAAAATGTGAATGGGGTCCTGAAATATACCAACATGCTCTGGAAGTATTAACGTTCAAGGCAAGAATGGTATTGTAAGTTAAGAAGGGTTAGGATTAGAATTTATTTGAATAAGAAAAGTCTCATGTATGCCACAAGTTCAAAGGTATAAATTTAGATTTTCACATAAAGCTAAAAGACTCATTGCTAAAATTTAAAAGGTTAATTCTAAGAAAATACTGAAGGTTAAAACTCTACACTGTTCATAGGGAGTTAACAGGAACAGTATGGGTGAAAAGATTTAGTGAGTACATTTTCCTGCTTGTGCTAATAATACCAGAATACCATAGACTAAGTGGCTTAAATGACAGAAATTTAATTTCTTACAATTCTGGAGGCTGACAAGACCAAGATCAAGGTGCCAATTGATGGAGTTCCCAGTGAGGGCTTTCTTCTTGACTTGCAGATGGCCATCTTCTCAGTGTGTTCTCACATTAGGGTAGGGAAAAAGCAAGCTCTCTAACATCTTATAAGGGGCAAATCCCATCTAAAGGTCTTACCCTTATGACTTCATCTGACCCTAATTACCTCCCAAAGATCCCATCTCCAAATACCATCATATTGGGAGTTAGGGCTTCAACATTTGAATTTTGGGGGAGACATAAGCATTCAGTGCATGACAGTGAATTTTAATGTGAGGAGGGGCAGAGATTAGGTCTTAGAATTTGTTCCTGATACATACTGCCTGCTTAGAGTCCCTAACCTATAGGAGTTAACTGCAGTTTGATGTAGATAATAAGTCCTGAAAATGACTCCTGCCTTGCTTAAAAATGGGACTAAAATGTGGATATTGACTCACAGAATTTCTTGAAAGAAAAGTGGACAGAGTTAGTGACATAGTTATATAGCTGTCCTGGCATCTTAATAATTCTCTGGGAGCCTGAGGACTGAATTAACTTATTACCTGAGTCTTCTCAGGTCTGTGATTCTTTAGCAAGTTTCTAGGAGACTTTCAAGAAAAATGTGCTTGTTTAAAATAGTAGTAGAAAAACCTTCTTAACACACAGGATGTATGAACTTTTCAAAGTAATATAATTTTTTGATAGATGGTTGTGGTGTATACTTTTTAAAAAGTGTTTGTGTATGTGTGTATATATATGAGAGAGAGGTGATGAATTTGAATTATTCATCCTATATCTTAATTTGTTTTAATTAAAACTAGCTACATATATACATTTTTTACTGTTATAAAGATTCATGATGAATCATTATCCTGACAAAAAGCCACAGCTAACAAAAAAGTAATTTTTGTGTCTTGCCACAGAATGGTTCCTACTCCTGTTTTACTCTTCCTTAACAGACTGCTTAGCTCTGCACCTCGGTCAAGATTCACTGTCCCTTTTGCAACAATGGAGTTATGAAGAGGTAAAGAAAAAACAGTGGGAGTAACTCCTGTGGTGTTCAGATTTTCAAGTCACTCAGCTGAATGATGCTTTCTCAAGAGATAGAGAAAGATAAATTGTCAATGCAGTGTTCAGTTCCTGAGGTAATCCTGGATCTTTCCCCATCATCACAGTAGTATTAGAGACTCAAGAAGCTACTACATTTTTCCAATATCCTACAGTGATATCTGTGAGACAAAGAAGGGAAAATTAAGAAGAGGAAAGTGCATAATTTTCTCCTAAGTAGCTAAAATAATAAGGAAGAGCTATTTAGAACAGAGGTAGGAAAAAACAAACACACTTACAGGAGCAAAAAGCAGTGACTATTTCAACTGTGAAATAGTAGAGTGATCATGAAGTAGCAACAGAGATATCACAACAATTTTATAATAAATATTGTGATTATTCCAAGGTTCCTGTGGCTGACAATATTCCAGATCAGTGCTACCTAGCACCAAAACGATGTCCCTTATAACTACACTCAAAAAAAAAAAAAAAAAAGAAAGAAAGAAAGAAATTTTATATTGCTGGGCCTCTAGTGAAATTCATCTGGAGAATGTGGTGCTATTGTATGTAGACTCTGTCTCCATCCCTGTGTCTCCACTTCTTTCTGCAGATTTAATTCATTCTTCTCTCAGCTAAGGGTTTTCCAATCCTGCTTATGCTTCCCTACCCTTAACTCCTGCAAGTTCATAGCAAACATGCCTCTAGTTGTCAGGGTAGCCAATTCTTACCCCATATGATCTTTCTTCTCATCCTTGTAATGCCTCAATTCCTAATGGCCAGGGAAAGAATATCTTTGTCCTAGTTGGGGCAGGTGTTCATGCCTACTCAAATCAACTTTGTATGAAAATGGTAGCATGTGATATAAGCCTGACTGCTTCGTTGTTGCTGTCAGTGCTTTAATTCAGGCCAGATTCCTTCACAACATGTTTTCTCTTTGGGGATTCTTTGTATTTAAGCCAATACCACCCTCAGTAACAAGGATATTTCTGCCATCTTCACCATCACCTATCGAGTAATTATCTGCCTTGGATCTCTTTTCTTCATCACAGTCCAGCAGTCACTAAAGTAACCATTTTTCAGAAAAGGGCAATGGACCAGTCAAGGAAACACGGACTCTATATCCAAGCCAGTTATACTGATGGTGGGACCTTGATAAAATTATGGAAACTTACTAGGCTGTAGTTTTTTTTCTTTCTTTGTTGGTTTTTCAATAATATGAGGAAATTGAATTATATTTTTTCTCTCTCATCTCTAACATATGATTAATGAGACATTTTGTTCTCCATTGTTTTGAGAGATTTGACATGAAATTTCTATTTAGAAATAGCAAAAAAGTAAGTACTTCTTTCATGTTTAACAGAGATTGGTCTATTTGATGTAAAATTTTTCTTATATGTTATCCTGTCTTATTACACAACTAGCACCAACCAAATGGAAATATCTGTAGTTGCCTGAGCAACCATGAACATTCCTCTATGATCTTGCCAGTGCTATTCTCTCAGCTACGTATGCCCTTTCCAACACTTCCCTGCCTAGAGAAACATTACTTACATATCAATATCCACATAAAATAATCATTTCCTCTCTGCAGCTACTCTGTGATTCTTCATTCCTTCAAGGTGGTAAAAAAGTCCCTCATGTTTCCATTATAGCATCTTCAAAAGGAGACCTTGAAAAGTAAATGAAAAACTAAATTTTGTGTAAATAATACAATTCAGAAATCTAGTAGTGTAGAAAGCACCAAAATATATGTATTAACAGCTTAGAACTTTCTTAATCCAAAAAAAATTTCCATTATATAATTTTAAGATATGAAAATACTATTACTAAGCTGTATAAATATAATACTTAATTACAGTCACCAAGAAAGTAACAGATATGATAAGACATTAGTTTTATAAAACTTCTGATCATTTTGTCCATTTTAACAAATTAGTTTTTTCTTGAAAACATCTAATCACTCCACATATATTTTCTTTGCTCGATGTTACAATTCATCACATACTTAAATGGAAATTATAAAAATTTTTGAACTCCTACACTTAACATCCTCTAAAATGAGGTTAGTGAAAGTTGCCATTTCTGCCTGTCTCATAACCATGAATAGTTGGCCTTTCACTCATTCTGAGCTGATCCTTTATACAATTATCATCCATGCTCAAGTTTTAGCTTGCAAAAATATGGAGAGTTCAGCATTTGTAAATATATACAACCTTTTCTTCACTTGGATTCCATTTAAATGTGAGTAGCTAGGCAAAAAACCTATTCTTTTGTATTATTAAGTTACATTTTTTTTGTGTGTATCTTGGGCTGGAGAAAAGAGTCTTCTTCAAGGAATATTTAGTACGTACCAGTACTCCCATACATAATGTCACAAGTACATTGTATCAGAACTCAGGGTTACTTGCCCTTGAAATGAATGAATAAAAATGATTAGAAATCAGTGAAATCTATGTGAAATATTTTTAAAGTAAACTTTTGAATCTTTTCAATGAAAAAACTAATTTGATTGCTCTTTGTAGTCACTGTTACTGCTTTTCTTCCCCTTGGGTATCTTATACAACTGCTCAGAAAAGTAGATTTGATTTTGTCATCAGCAGTGGTGATGCCAGAAATAACAATATATTTTTATCTTGATGAAGTAATGTATATTAACTGTAAAATGAATGTAAGGGAAATATGTAATGGTAGCTGAATATTTTTTCAGTGTTTTAATTCTACAGTATAAAGAAACACATGGTGAATTACTAGAATGATGAAAAAGTTATACAAATCGAAAAGTATGGTAGCCTTCAAAAAGTTGGAGCTGAGATAGCCTTCAGAACAAAATTTCACAGAAAGGGTAGTATTAATCCTTTGTGAGAGAAAATTAAAAAAAATCATAATGAATATGTGATTAAAACACTCTGAATCTTTCAACCAATCAATCAAGGTGACATGGCTGTCATCTCAGCTAAGCTAGAATGAGATGCATTTGTAACTACCTAAAACCTTATTTATTATGTTATACATCAAGAAAGGCTGCCTTAATTGGAAGAAAATGACCACCATGAAATGCAGAAAAGAGAAGCTCAATAGTTTAAATGGCACCCTCCAGGATGAGAGACGTTAATACTGGAAGAAACACTACAAGCATAAGAAATAAGAATTCTGTTATAATATACAAATTAATCATTAGGGCTCATTAGATTCTAGCTAAAAAAATACTCTTAAATTTATTTGTTTCCTTTGTTTTTATTCTAGTCATTAAAGCTATCATTATTCCAAAGATTTTGTCCTGAAAAACTGAAGTTATATATTTGCAATTGAGAAAAATTAAGGAATAGAAAGTGTGGAGAGGAATTGTAAGATTCTAGTTTGGAACATAGCTTACACAAATGCTACGTAAGATGCATTTGAGCCACAAAACTTCATAAGATTCCCAAGAGAATAAATGAAGATAGAAAAGGAAGAGATCCGTGGCTCAAATCCTGGCATTGCCATAACATTAAAAAATGTCAGACGAGGATGATGCAGCTCAAAACCCTCAGAAGGAGAGAGAGACCAGTGCAGTGAGAGGAGAAACAGAAGAACTTCATGAAGTGAAAGACAAGTACTGAAAGTATTTCTGAGATGAAAAAAAAGGGTCAATTTATCAAATGTTTTTGATAGACCAAAGGAAATGAGGAATAAGAACTAACCACTGTATTTAGCAACTGCTGTGCTTTGAATGTGTCTATCAAAGTTCAAACATTGGAAACTCCATCCCCAATGCAGTAGAGTTGGGAGCCGGGACCTGCTAAGAGGCATTTAGATCATGGGGGCACCACCCTCATAAATGAATTAATGCCATTACTGTGGGAGTGGGTTCCTTATATGTTTGGCCCCCTTTTCTCCCACTCTCTCAGCTTCTCTTTGCCCTTCCACCACAAAAGGATGTAACAAGAAGACCCTTGCCAAATGCTGGATCCCCACTCTTGGACTTTCCAGCCTTTGGGATGATAAACCAATAAATTTCTGTTCACTATAAATAACCCAGTCTCTGTGCAGGTAGCGTGGCCCCGTGGTCTAAATTACTCAGTCTGTTGCATTCTGTTATAGCAGTACGAAAATGAACCAAGACAGCAGTGGGGAGTTTTTGTTATTTGACAAATTACAGGGAAGTTGTTGGGAAGAAAATATTATTAGAGTTAAAAAGTTGGAAAATAAGATGTGCATGGGGGGTTCAAAAAGTTATGACATATTCTAGGGAACTTAAGGTGCCACAAAAATGAGTAGGGCTGTTTGCATGCCCAGGGCTGTGCCCATATTCAGGAAAGACCTAAGAAGGCTTTAAGCTCTCACCTCTGGCTGATGTAAGGCTCTCTGCAAACAAATAGTAAAGGCTATGGAAGAATTGCAAATGATTTTTCTAAGTATTGAAGGTGTGCCCCACGTGTACATAGAATTTTATGGCAAAGACTGGGAGATTTATTGGCTCTGGGCATTTAAGAAAATTACTGTCCAATTATTTACTGTCAACTAATATAAACGAGGAGAGACTTCAGTGGCCACACATGACAAAGAATATAGACTTTATAGAATTACTTCCAAAAATTCACTAACAAAAACAAACAAAAAACAAAAACATTGATAACAATGAATAAATAAATAGCCAAAATAGTAAACCCCAGGAGAGCTTAGTTTGTAGAATCTCAAAAATAGAGTTACCAGATTATGATCTTATTTAAAATGTTCAGTTTGTAACAATTACTAGATAAACAAAGAACAAGAAAATATGTACAATATACAGGAGCTATAAACATTGATCAATAGAAACAGCTCCTTAGAACTTCAGATGTTGGAGTTACAGAAAAACTACTTTATTTCAGCAATTTTAAAATGTTACAGGAACAAAAGAAACACACATACAAATGTAAAAGAATGTATAAGAATGTCTCTACTAATCAATAATATCAACAAATATCTATGAATTGTAAAAAAAAAGAACCAAATAGATATTTAATTCTGATCAAACTCATTAATCTACACATATAAGAAGCTCAACAAAATCAGAGTAGGGACAACCAAAAGAGATCCACAATAGACACATAATAATCAAACTTTCAAAAGCCACAGACAGAGAGAGAATCTTGAAAATATAGTAGCAAGAAAGAAATGACTCATTACGTACAAGAGACCTTCAATATGTTTGACAGATAACTTCTCATTAGAAACCAAAGAGGTCAGAAAGCAGTGAATGACATATTCAAAGAGCTGAAAGAAAGGAATATCAATCAAAACTTTTATATCTAGCAAAATTATCATTTAAAATGGAGGAATAAAGAAATTCCAAGATGAAAAAAAAACTTAGAAATCATCACTGTACTACAAAAAATACTAGAGAGGGTCCATGAGGCTGAAAGGAAATGAGAGACGACAGGAGATCAAGTCCACATGAAGAAATAGAGAGAGAGCACCAGTAAGGTAACTATATAATAAATATAGAATATTAATGTAGGATTTCTGAAGTACTTCTCTCTGTTTGATTTAAAAGACAACTGCATAAACCAACTAGCAAACACATATATAATATTCGACCCAACAAGAATAGAATACACATTCTTCTCAAGTGCATAAGGAATACTCTACATGATATGTTAGGCCACAAAATTAGTCTCAATAAATTAAAAAGAAAATCAAATCATGTAAAGTGAGTTCAGAGACTACAATGGAATGAAATTAAAAATCAATAACAGAAGGGAATTTGGGAAGTTCACAAATATATAGATATTAAACACACTCCTAAAATAACAATAAATCAAAGAAACTACAAGTGAAATTTTTAAATACTTCAAGATGAATGAAAATAAAAAACCACATAAAAATCTTGGGATTCAGTAAAGACAGTGTCAAGAGGAAAATTTGGAACTGCAAATGTACATATTACAAAAGAAGAAAGATCTTAAATCAATAACTTAACCATATACTATTAATATATGAAACAAGGAAACATAAAGCAAACTAAACTGAAAGCAACCCTAAGGAAGGAAATGAGGATTAGAGAGGAAATACATGAAATAAAGAATAGAAAAACAATAGAGAAAATTAACAGAACAAGAAGTTTGTTCCCGGAAAAAATTAACAATTGATAAACCTTTAGATAGGCTGAGCAGGGAAAAATAAGAAAAGACATAAATTACTAAGATCAGAAATGAAAGTGGTGACGTTACTACTTAGTTTATAAACATAAAAAGGATTATAAGGAAACTGAATGTTATCAAATTATTTAACTATATGAAACAAACAAATTCCTAGCAACACACAAATTACCAAAACTGACTTTAGAATGAACAGAAAATCTGAATAGACCTATAATAAGCAAAGATATTGAATGTAATAAAATAAAAACAAATCCCCCTAATAAAAATCCCAGGCTTAGATGGTTTCACTGAAGAATTGTGCAAAACATTTAAAGAGGAATTCATGCAATTTTATACAATCTTTCTTAGTAAATACAAGAGGAGGGTGCATTTTCCAACTCATTTTATGTGGCAAGTAGTACCTTGATATCATAAACAGAAAAAGAAAGTACAAAAGATAGGCAGAATAAAATATCTCATGAACTTTTATTAAAAATCTTCAACAAAATGTTAGCACACAGAATCTGGCAACATAAAGATTACACAACACGACCATAGATTGTTTCAACATATGAAAATCAGTCCATGCAATGCAATATATGAATAGCATGTAAAAATAATACACATTATCATTTTAATATACTTAGAAAAATATTTGACTAAATCTAATACCATGTCATTATTAAAATACAACAATGAGCATCCTAAGAAAAAAGGAACTACTTCAACCTGATAAAGGGCATCTATGAAAACCCACAACTAACAAAATGTTTAATGATGTAAAAATGAAATCTTTCTGTCAATGATCAGGAAAAAAAAAAGATGTCTGCTCACATCACTTCTATTCATCATTGAACTGAATGTTCTAGCCAGGAAAATTAGACAAGAAAAAAAAAAATAGAATACATCTTAACTGGAAATGGGGATAGATAAGACCTATCTCTATTTGCAAGTCACATGATCTTGTGTATCGAAAATCCTGAAGAACTCACAAGAAAACCCAGAGTTAATAAATGAGTTGAGTAAGGTATATGATAAAATATATAAGATACACAAAGCAATCTTAATTCTATATACAAGCAATGAGCATTCTGAGTATGAAATTAAACATCGATTCCATTTACTGGAACATCAAAGTAACAAAATACGTAGGAATAATTTCAACAAATATGTGCAAGACATGAACACAGAATACTGTCACTTTCATTGAAAAAAATTGAAAAAAACATAACTAAATGGAAAGACATCCCATATTCATATATTGGAAAAATTAGTAATGTTAAGGTGGAAATATTCCCCAAATTGATTTACTGATTCAACAAAAACCCTACTAAAATACCAACTGCCATTTTTTTAAAAAGAAATATATAAGCTGATCTTAAAATTCATGTGGAAAGGCAAAGGGGTCCAGAATAGTCAAAACAATCTTGCGAAAGAGAACACAGTTGAGGGAATAACAATACCCCATTTAATAACCTGCTACAAAACTACAGGATTCAAGGCTACATAGTATTGGCATAAAGGTAGACATATAGATCAATGGAATATAATTAAAACTATACAAATAAGTCTTTGCATGTCATATTAATTGGTTTTCTTTTAGGGTTCCCTGAAAATTCAATGAAGAAATAATAATCTTCACAACAAATAGTGGCGAGACAACTGAATAGTCACATGCAAAATAATGATACTTGACACTTACCTCATATCAAATGCAAAAATTAACTCCAATGATCAAAGGCCTAAATGTAGGTTATAAAACTACAACTCTTAGACACATAGGGATAAATCATCATGACTTTTTATTATGAAATAATTTCTGAGATATGTGTACTTAAAGTACAAGAAACTAAAGAAAAATTAGATAAATTAAACTTCATCAAAATTAAAACCTTTGTGCTTCAAGGGACACATTCAAGAAAGTGAAACGACAAATCCAGCATGGGAGAAAATACTTGTAAATCATATACATGATAAAGGACTTATATTTGGAATATTTAAGAACTTATATAACTGAATCAAAAAGACAACTAACTCAATTAAAAATGAGTGAAGAATCAGAATGGACATATCTCCAAAAAAGATACACTAATGGCTAAAAAGCACATGAAAGGTATTCAACATTTTAGTCACTTGGGAGATGCAAATCACAACCACAATTAGATACTAATTCACACTAATTTGGATGGCTACAATCACAAAATTATAATCACACAATTTCTCTCAAAATAAAAACTATAAAATTTCATTATATGAATTATTAATTTTACTGAAAGTACTTCCTTCTTGCTATATTTTATCTATATGCCATATTTTACTAAATTATATTTTAAAGTAAAAAAGTATTGCTATTCTAAAGACATTACTTCCCATCACTTTATTTAAAGATAGCCAGTTAGTAATAGTTTACACTACCCACTAGGATGATTGAGGGTAACATAAAATAAATTAAATTTTGGCCATAGTTTTGTATATAGGAAGAATCAGCTATTTTTATGTGGCTTTTATTTTCTGTTTACCATAATCTATAGAATAATGTAAGATAATTACTAGTTTGCAAAATAACTAGGTGAAGTGGCATACCTTTTTGCTAAATGTATAAATCTGCATTCAAAACATAGTTGGATAGTATGCTGCACACAATATACATCAGTATTTAAACCCAAATGGTTCTAGAACCCAGATTTCTTTTTATTTAGTTCTGAAAATTTGAAAAAGTTACTCAATCATGTGCTTGACATCAAGTCTTTACAGCACCATGGGTTCTTGTGAGTTGAAAAATTAGACCTGCAAAGAGCATTCTATATTTATTAACTGTCTGCCATCAGGAAAATAAACTTTCCCCTCTGTCACACACTGTCTACTTTTAGAGGTGTTATTAGGCTTTAACTGTTGAAGCAGAAATGACATTTATGCTTCCACTTCAGCAACATCTAGTTCAAAGTCTTATTTGAGTAAATTTTGAATGTTCTGACCACAAAAGTGTTAAGCGATTTGAGGTGATGGATATGTTAACTAGCTTGATTTAATTATGCCACATTGTGTTCATAAGTATATATCACTTTGTATTCCCTATATGTATACAATTATAAATTATCAATTTACTACTTTTAAGTGTCTTATTTACTGGTGAAAGTTATGCAGAATGTTTTATAACTGAATTTTGGCTGCATTAACTGCTTTAGGAGGATGACATTCTCTTTACATGCCTAGAAATGAGAACAGATACCTGTGGAGAGTCATTATGGAGTTTCAGCTGGTATTCTTGGAAATTTAACTGGGTAAAAAAATATATGAGATAGAATACCATATCTGACACCCACAGAAATTGGGCAGCCAGAGCCCTGCTCTTCTAACTGGGTTAGGGGTGGGAATTAAAATAAAGGCCAAATATATAAACATTGTGTGTAATCATTTAGACTATCAATAAAAAAGCATAATAGTGATCATAACATTACCATTTGTTGAAAGAATTTTATGCAATAAACCCTCTATTATTTTGTTTAATATGCTTAGTACCCATGTGAGATTAGTGTTATTAGTTTAACATATTTTTAGATAACATAAGAACCAGAGAAGTTAAGAACTTTCCCTCAATACCACATATTTAAGAATCCTTTAAACCATACATATTTGATTTTAAACCCATAGTTTTATCTACTACAACGCACACTGATTGCTGTGATAATCTTCCTCTCTTCAATTACAAGCAGATCTCACTTGAAGAATGTAATTTCAGTCCTCACTAATGCATTGCAGGAGGTCTGGGGAGTGGTCATGCCTTTTCCTTCATTTGTCTATCACCTGACTGGTGGGAATTCTCTGTTGGCTATTATTAATTGGGGAAAAACGAATAGATGTGAGAGAGAGTTTAAGGGACTAGTCAATAGGATTGGGCAAATGATTCAATTGTGTTGAACAGAATTAAGATTGGAAGTTGGTTTTATAAATATAAACAAAATTTTCCAAGGAAGGGTGTATTTTACTAAAATAAGGTAGTTTTAGTGTAAAGTACTTATCAGATGTGCAGGAGAAAAATTTCGATTCGTATTTAGAAATGTTTGCAGTCCTTAAGATAGGGATCAAGAATAAAGATAAGGATATTTTTGAAGTAAAACAAATGTTCAGAAATTACAGGAAATGATTATATAAGACATAAGAAAAGTGAGTCAGAAAAAAAGGAAAAATAAAGTGGGAGTTGAAGTCAAGCATAAGTGGTTTTCTAGATGTAGGTCACTGTGACTAAAAACAGGCTGATTAACTTGATTATTGGGAGGTCCCAAACAAGAGAACTTTTTTTTTTTTTTTTTTTGAGACAGAGTCTCACTCTGTTGCACGGGCTGTAGAGTGCCGTGGCATCAGCCTAGCTCACAGCAACCTCAAACTCCTGGGCTCAAGCAATCCTTCTGCCTCAGCCTCCCGAGTAGCTGGGACT